>JARACY010004263.1:0-27831 GCA_029255725.1 Scrobipalpa atriplicella | reverse complement strand
ATGACGTTCCAATCCAAGTCGAGAAACCATACGTCCTACTGAGATCTGTCTTCGACATAAAACGTGCTTCGGGAACAGCATTGTGAAATAAGCATAAGCTGTAGTCACAGTAAGCCAGCCTCATCAGAAATCTGATATCAACTCACACTTTTTAAAAAGTGCAACCAGATTCATACTTCGAAAACATGAATCTATCTATTCTTCGAATCATCCGTGGCTAAGATAACGTGATTTACTTACTTCTAACGCAGTAGCTGTTCCCATCATCGCCTGCCTCGCAAGTGAGACCGTCACCACAACGCCCCACTGTGGTTCCCAACCCTGGACCTCCACGACTGCAGTACTGGCCCTCTCCTGTAATTACATCATTTGGAATTTACTGATCAATCCATTGGTATTTGTACTGTTTCATCTACAGCTAGGACTGCTATCTGATCGGCTTTTACCGGATTTGTCCTCGTTTGGCGGCGCAATCTAGACAAAAACATCTCTATTATTTAATTTAAGAGGACTACCTACGTCTATCTAGTATATTCGTAAAATGTCGTGCTCGCTTCGCTCGCGTGAGGTCTACCTATTTCAGCTTTCAATGCTTTCATGTAACGTTGTGCACGATTCGCGTAACCATCGACTGCGGTTGCTTTGCTCGTGTGACTAATTAATTTCTTCGTGACAAACTCGTTTGAGTTGATTTTCATGATAGGTCGCTCGCGCAACGTTCACTGTTTTATGTTTACCTACCAAAGACAGGCAAGCAGAATTGGCAGCAATTGCATGGCGTAGGAGAAAGCAGCCAGATGCCGTTATGGGTCGCATTGTTGATGGAGCACTCTTGCGCTGGTGCAGAGCAACCCTCTTCGAAACTGTATTCCTAAGAATCAAAACAGATATCAACCTTTTTGAAAAAAAAAATCTTACGTAGCTCAAACTGGCTTGCACAAATGTAGGTATGTCATGTCATGATTCATGAACATAATTTTTTTCTTTATGAACTTTTATTCCCCTATGATTTCATTTTTGGCTTCACTTCCATCCCTTTGAGGTCTTTAGGGAGGTCATTTTGTATGGAGAAGTCAATATTTTTTACTGCCTGAAATAATTTCCTGGTGAAAGTTGTTCAGTTTTACGTAGTATAGCAGGTACCGCTTTCCATCAGGTGGGCCGTATGATTTGTTGCCACTGTATTAAAAAAAGGAAAAAAAAAAGAAAATCTGAACTCACTCTACAAAATTCTTCTTCACAGAGAATATCACTGCTTTGCACATCTTTCACTACGAGATACACCAAACATACAAAGAGGCAATCCTTTATCACACCCATTTAGTACACAAATCCTTATAAAATGGTCTTTTTCTTCTTCTATTTTAATAATATTATTTGTACAAGCAATGACTGGGTTATTTCCCTTTAGTTTACCATTTAGTGTGATTGAATGCGATTCAATATTAATCTTATCTGCGATAATTAAATAGATAATCATCGATTCATCGGAAGTTATTGGAATTAAGTACTTGATAGTATAAAATCTTTTGTTTCTTTACATAAACTCCGATTAATCACGCGCATGTCTATAGGGATAGGCAGAGTATCAACGGCTTGGTTAAAGCCATTTCTGCCATGTCGGACACATTTTATGAGGCGTTTCAGATGGTTGCTTTGCTTCTGAAGTGACGAGTTGTCAGTTGATCGCCTAATTTGCAATACAGTGAAACCCTAAGTTTAACCCCTTTTTACTGAGGAATATTCTCTTAGGTAGGTTAGGTAGGTAGGTATACCATATTTCATCAGAATCTATTCACCGCACACACGCAAGCTACTTTACTACTGGCTTTGTCCTACTCGCAATTCATTTCATAAGTTAGGATTTTTGAAGGACATCCCCCTATTTATATTTTGACGTAAACAGGCATCGAACATGCAGACGTTTCAGCGACAAACTGTTCAGATTGAGATTTTTTACTTACCATGTTCAATTGTTCACTTAAATAATAATAAATAAATAAATAAAAATCTTTATTGAGCAGGTCCATTACAAAACATTATTAAATGACTATGACAACCACACTAGGCGACGCCTGTATCGTGGACATCAAGTACATTATTTAGTTTGCCAAGAGGACACAATCTATTTAATTACAAAAATATAAATTTAAATTCAAATGAAAACTATTGAAATCTTTTCTAGCAGTAAAAAGACTTTCAATAAAACAATCGAATTATACTTACATAATTGGAATAAATTAAATTAAAACAAATTCATTAAATTGAAATAAGATGTCTAAAAGTTACAGTAAAATTTAAATTTTTAGCATTTTCGAGGAAGAAATAAATAAATAACAAAACAATAATAATAGTTGCTACTTAAGAATAAGTTAAAATTTACATACTTACTTCTGCTTAATTTATTATTCTGCGCTTTTGTAGCTCACTCGCACATGTAGTACGTCTCAGGTAGGTCTTGTCTTGTCTTAACTGAAACACGGTGACTACGGAACTGCATCAGCACCATATTTAGCCACCAAATGCTTGGTAAGTTTTGCCAGGCCAGAACTCACGGACAACATGAGAACCGCTAAAGTGTATATGTTGATTATTTTTTAATATTCAATTTAGTGGTTGTCTTTATGAAAACCGCTAACCTTCTATATGTTGATGATTTTTTAATATTCAATTCAGTGGTTATCTTTATGAAAAGAAATGTTTTCTATCTTGATTTGTCAAGTCCTCCCCTCTACTTTTCCACTTTCCGGCGTTGAGCGGAAATTATCTGTAGCAAGCAAGAGATTTCGCTCTTCCATAATAATTACTTACTGTTAGTTACTCGCATATTATATTACTCCATGCTGTTATTGAATATTGTTAGTTACTGCCCTTTGTTTCCATTTGTGTACAACTGTTTTAATAAAAAAGATAAGTTTACGTACGGAAGAATTAACGGAAAATCTGTTAAACCGGTTAAACCTTATTATGAAAACTAACCCTTTATACTTAGGCTCGTATTTATAAAGCGGTCTCAAGATTGAGAGTAATATTAAGTATGGATTTGACAGGCCGTTTTGTACTGAATGATATTTCTGATACGAACTCAAACTAGCTGTCACTCTTGAAAGCCGATTATAAATACGGGCCTTAGGTACTTACTGCTGCTGCGGCTCAGGGACCTAAAGTGAGTCTAGCCATAAAGCCTAGCAATTTTACTAAGAAAAAAAAAATATTGGTGTTTTGGTTGGTGTCCTACCTACATAAAAATCCTCGAACTGTCCGTCTATATAATGGGCTAAAAATTCTAAATTATATTTAATAGGTGTTTGTAATGTAAAGTATGCCCGTGAAGGGAAGTTCAGCAGTTATGTTCCTACTTCCTTAGCATACCTAATAGTTTCAAGTTTTTTTTTTATTTTTCAATAAATTTTACCATTTATGTAAATACCATTGATGTATTACGGTACGGTACGCCTAGTTACCACCTTCTTGAATTCTGAATTTGCGGTGGAGGTTGCAGGTTCTTGGTGTGCTGAAGCCAAAGATTTTATAAAGGAACTGGAGCGGCGGTTAAAACACAACGGATCTGACCCCCGCGCCGAGTCGTGTCTGGTTCAACACATCTCTCTGGCTATCCAACGAGGGAACGCCGCCAGTGTGATGGGTACCTTCCCACCAGCTGTACGATTCGGGGCGGTCTGTTTGACTGAATAGGATTTAGTTATAAGTATGACATTTTAATTTTATTATTTGTACTTGACTTGACTATTGAAATTCGCATTTGGTTTATACTTAACTCAAATGAGTTAAGTTGTTACTGTAACAGAATCGGCACCATTACTTATTAAAAGTAATTTAAAAGAATCTTCCACACTGTTCTCGAGCATCAACCTCTTAATCAAAACCCCGCCATAAAAAACCTCTGTTATCCCTATCTATTAAGGCACAGGTGACAGTGTGTTTGGTTTTCTTATCACCTTATCAGGGCATGGTGGATCTTGAGCCTTATCAGGGCTGAGATAAAACAGGAATTTAATATGTCAACTTGAGTTTTGTGAGGTTGAGTAATCGAGGTAAAATTTGGGGCTGGCAGATTTTTTTTTACAAGAGAAAATATTGCTTAGCGCGTCTACTATGCTGCTGAAATCTGCGGACGACTATTTTGTAGCTTTCCATCAGGCAGACCTTATGTTTGATTTCTTTAAGAACTGAAATAAGTAATTATGTAGATATTATGTCGGAGGACGAATACATTCTATAAAAAAGAAAGACAATTGACAGCTGGCTTTACTGTTATTCCTGTTGGTAATGCCTAAAAGCATGTTCAGGACAAATAAATATAGTTAGTATGGATACGTTGAAATCAGCTGTTGATTTTACGTAGAAATAATTTAAGTAAATTACCTAATTTAGAAATGATTAGGTAAACAGATCTTCCACGTGTAATAATATAAACTAGAAACGAAATGTAAGTTAGCAAACAATAAATTTTATGGCATTTACCTTTATTATACGAACGTACAATGTGTAACAAGTTAAATAACACTGTATAAGATAAGTTATATGACTGACAAGCACTATCTTTATTTAAATAACATTCGAGATACATTAAGACCGTACAAATACACCAGATTTTAAGACTATAATGTTAACGCAATAAGTACTAGCTAAAAATAATGTACACCACCCACCCACCACAAGACGACGACGCCGTGGAAACTGGAAGACCCCGTCGCAGATGGCGCGATGAGCTACTCATTCTCCAAGGATTATTGGCACCTTGAGGCCCAGAACAGGAAAGAATGGAAGGAGAAGAGAGGGGCCTTTGCCCAGCAGTGGGATGATGTAGGCTAGATACGATAAGAATTATGCTAAGTTTTGTTGTTCTGTTGCCATACGAAGTTTTCAAGTTAATCCGAAAGTAACTGTCTGAAAGAACTGCTACATTCGGAACAACTAGGTTTAAAAATCATACCTGAAATAGCAAATACTCCTTATCCCTGAATAAACTACATATCAATGAGTTTAACATTAAATTTACAAACAATAATTCGAAACGTTTAATTTCTATCCATTTTTAAATGCAACTAAAAACTGTTAATCAAATTCAAATAAGCTTCCTCTTCTGTTTAGTCTTCTATTCTTCTATTTTCTTCTGTTCTCGGCGAAACAGCATCCGTTCATAAAGAGAGCAACTCCATGACAGTGTTTACTTGCAATACTGTCGACGGATAGCTCTCTTCATTAACAGAATATAGTCTTCTCTTGCTCTTCTTTTTCTTCAGGAAAAGTTCATCATGTTATAAAATATCGGAGGAAATCTATAGCATTTTTACTTGGAAGATATTGCCGTGATATTTCCCATACTCACCAATCATTAGCATCACTCTTGCAATACTGTCGACGGATAGCTCTCTTCATTAACAGAATATAGTCTTCTCTTGTTCTTCTTCTTCTTCGGGAAAATCTCGTCATTTCATAACATGTATCGAGAATTTTCATTCATTAATGAAATTTTAAGGGTTCGGAACTAAACGACTTTCTATAATTACTAACAATTTCTACATGGACGAAGTGTCCTGTGTCAGCTGTTCGAGTCAGTTTGCATGGAAACATGTTTTTATTTATTTCGACCGTTCCATTTAACTAAACAAGACGTTTTCAGTGTAAGTTCTTTGTAAGTGTAAGCGCAGGAAACGCCCCCCTTTCTCCACTTGGTGTTATCTGTCCTTCTCACCACACTTGGCCGATTTTAGAGCGCAGTGCAATGGACTACATTTAAGGTGACATCTGCTGATTAAACCTGAAAATTAAATAATAACCTTATATATAATTTTCAAAATATTAAAATTCAAAAGATTATTACTAAATGTTTTTTAGACTACTATAGCAATTCTAACATGGTCTCCTCCTTAGATTATATTTAAATAAGTGTCACAACGGCCTATCTTCGAAAAGGTCCCACAAGTCCAATTTTAACCCAAGTGTGAATTATCGTTTCACGCCCACCAGAGGTCGTCACTGGGCATGTAATTAAGGTCTGCTTCCACATCGAAGCGATTTTTAGGAACTTTCTATTTGGGGTCTGGTTCTGGGAAAGACGGGCATTACAACAGTTTTTTTTTAATACTGAGTGTACGTTCAGCGTACCGCAAACTGATAGGGATTTCTCAATCACTGAAACTGAACAATTTTCACCATTAAATTCATTCAGGAAATTAAAAATAAAATGACTTTCCCATACGAAATCGCCACATCGATCAGACAAACTGTATGGGAAAGCGATTTGTTTTTTCATCTCCTGAAAAGGTGAAGTTTCGTTGGGCGGATAAGAGTGCGCAGTTCTAGATATTCACAGGGAGCGTCGCTAGATTTACCTGTAATTATTTTTGTAATACTAAGATAATAAAAAATAAAAAAACCCTTTTCACCTATCTTAACAAAGTACACCATTTTATCGCTTTCTGTGTAGAAAGCCCTTCACAGTAGCAAGCACCCGACAAACGACAAACTCCAAATATTCGACTGAACAAATATTTGGCCAGTCTTGACGCCGCTACCCGCTACTGCTACGAATCCAACGGGAATGTTATTGTGACGAGTTTTTTGGTGTGTTAGGTTAGATTTAATAAAAAACATGTAATAAGTAAGGTTTTTTCATAGTCTATCATATACATACATACATAAAATCACGCCTTTATCCCTAATTGGGCAGAGCAAGAACGACCTAAACAAAAGTCATTCCGCCACGTCTGACAAGTTTTGAGGGTCATTCATAACAGATGATTATGTATATTGCTATAGTGACGGGTTGTCAGCCCATCGCCTAAATTACAATACACTGAAACCCTCGAATCCCTTAGCTGGTTCTTACAGAATGCCAGAATGGTAATAACCATGCGTTTTTTCTAAAGCAGAAACTACATAGCCACTTTTGCAGGCACTCCTTTGAAGAGTTTTACCAATGATTAGCTGATTTTGACCAGACTCCCATCAAAATCAGTTGATCGTCGCTAAAACTCTTCAAAGATCTGATTTTGATAGCTGAGCCTAGACAAAATCAGCTGATCGCCTCAACTCTTAAAAAAGCATTTATTGAAGAGCACAGCCTCTAACGGTGAAGCGAAGTCAAGGCCTCGACAATCAAATTAGACTCCTCCGTGCGAGCCAAGTTAGACTCCATATGATAATTGGAGCTGCTCCGCTCTTGGGGCTTGTCGCTAAAATTGTACTGGAATTTCGGATTTTTAGTCTAGTGTTATGAGCTTTGCTTGGCTCCCGATCGAGTCGATCTAGAGATCATGGGGTTGATTCCAGTCAGCAGATAAAGTTAAAAGAAATGCTTAGGTGGTTTGTTCATGTTGAGAGGATGGATGAAAGCAGATTAAATAAACAGATATAGTACATGGCGAGTGTGAGTGGGATGGGAACGAAAGGGAAGGACCACGACGAACGTACCGCGATAAAATCGAGGACGTCTTAGTGAAAGGTCAGGTCAGGAGTACCCTTAACCGTCGAGCGTGCATGAAACGATTAATGAATGTAGATGAAGCGAAAGAAGTTTGCAAAGATCGTAGCAAGTGGAAGGATGTGATCTCTGCCTACCCCTCCGGGAAAGAGCCGTGACGTTATGTATGTATGTAGATAAAGTTAGGACTAAATGGACATTGCACATTCAATCGGGGATTGTCTGACATCTAAAACGGCTTCATGCTTCGAATCGGAGGACATCAACTACGTTAGAGGCCTTCATTCATTTCAGTGCTGAACATAGGATAAACTTTTAGGTTGCTTAAAATCTAACGAAAATCCATAAGTCGGAATGAGAGCCAGTGGATGTGCTTTTTCTTCTAACCTTTCAGGAAATCAGGAAAAAAGGCGTATCTGAAACTGTATCCGAATATTTGCTGTAGAGAAATGGTCCTTTACAATGCTTTGAACGGTCTGCATATTCCGTATTAAGTTAAAGACACAGGTTAAAGATACGGGCTTGATTTTTATCCTAACATTATTTAATTTAGAATGTAAAGTTTGCTTCAAACCTATTTAACTACACTGAAACTCATGAAAATCGTGTCTTTCATTTAATGGAGACGTTTTAACATGTCACGGTCTACTCGAACGCAGATAACAACTAAGTTAAAATAATATTTGCGTGTTTAAATAAATTTTAAATAATAAACATTTAAATGATTGGGCGGAGAAACAAGGCTAACTAAATCATAAGCAAAATTTTCTGTTCTTTAAACTTTGTTGTTCTAAAAACACTTCAAATGGGCTCTCTATCTGACTGCTGAGCGCAACTCCTGGAGCAAGGTCAAGGCGTGGGTCGACACCAAGTTCCTCAGCAAGCCCATCGGAGATGTAGGTATCGATGACTGACTGTGAGATCAATAGAGTGCTGGTTTGCACTTGCTCCTTAGATATATTATCTGAGAAACTTTTCCTCATGCACCAAACACGATTCTTGCAAGCGTCGAACCTACTACCAACTTACAGCAACACATAATCTGCATAACATTTGAAACGGGTCACATTGCGCAACAAAACAGTTACTGTAATGAAAAATAACAAATACTAGTTTCACGCCAAGCAACATCTGAAGAACAAAACACATGACAAAGAGCATGGTAATAGACGCCTGCGGACGTTTGTGAGACAATTTGTATTTGTGTATGAAAGAATGGAATGTTACCTAAGGCTGGGTTGTTCGAATCGATTTTAGAGGAAAAAGTTGTAGCAGTTAGTTTAACGATAGTTCAATCTAAAGCGCATAGCCACTACACTACCTAGATTCAAACTTTTCAGAATAATAGAATTTGATACAGGACAGGAGATAATCAAAACCTAGTCCTTAGACACCTACTATTTATGATTTTACCCATCGAGATGTACCTTAGATGTACCTACGAGGGCGGTCCCAAAATTACCCGACCTGACTTACGTACTGGCAGTTTTATTCGATTCAATACTCTTTTTAAAAAGTCTGATCAAAGCGGATTTTTTATTTGGAATTCGAACACGCTAGGTCATTTGTCATTTGTTTTGTAGCAAAGAGGATATAAAATCACTACGTTTAAGAGTCGGCACTTCCATACTAAAATCGGGATTAAATTTTTTCAAGAGTTTGGTTCCTATTCTCTAACAAAGAGGAATCGTTTTCATACAAAACATCACAAAACTTTTTACTATGGAGTTTCTACAGACTGTTTTGTACTCAGGTTTTGTAGTCCTTGAAAGTGAACGCTGTCAGAGAATTTTCTAATATGGAAAAAAATTGTCTACGATACGTCATTAAATACTTTTTTTTAAGTTTTTCTTGGTAGCAGCAATATTTTAGTGTATTTGGACACTTTCTATATTCTATAATATATTTTACAAGTTTCCTCAAAGAACAATATTTTGTAATTTATTGCTTTATATTAGCTACAGACACAACGGAACAAAATTCTTGTCTGTTCCAAAATATTGGGTAAAGTTTGTTCAGCTGATTTTGTACACAAAAAGAGAATTTTGAACTGTATTTCTTCAAGTGTAGAGTTGAAATTGTTGAGCACGGTAATTTAGCAAAATGCTTTAGGTACAGTTCCTACACAACATTTTTGGAGGTTTTCTCACGTAGAAGATGTAGGTATAAATCCTAGCGGAGTAGCCTGATCGTCAACCAACACATTATAAGAGGCCACTTCCGCCTTATCAGAAGGAACCGTGTAATTGCTGCAGGTGATCCTGCACATAAAGTATACAGGGTGTGTCAGCTGGCCAAACTGATACTGATATTCAGCCAATGAAAATTAACAACTTTCACAGAAAGAACACTCTGATCAAAGTGGTCAATTTGTATGGGGAACCATTGTTACATATTTAATTTAACTTGCGTTTTTACGTAATTTTATGTGAATTTACTGTATTTTACAGATTTATTATTTTTTTCATTGCTGTAAGAAAGACTACTACAAGATAGTTTCGCTTTTCCACTAGACGGCACGGCACCGGCACAGCGACGATCACGTGACGATACCTATGGGAATCGATGACATATCGTGCCGGTGCCGTGCCGGCAAGTGGAAAAGCGTGTCATATAATTTCATTGATTTTTATACGTTATCTCATCCACGATACCGTCGACGGTACCGTGCCGTCGCCGTTGCCGGTGCCGTGCCGTCTAGTGGAAAAGCGCCCATAGGTTTAAGGTTTCACGTCACAAATATCTAGGGTATGCAACTTATCTTTACTTTTCGACGCAACTCGTTAAATAGTTGCCCACGATTTGACATAAATAAAATATAGCCACGTAGGTGTGTATGTATGCAAAACCAATTATTGTATGACGTTTGAAACCGCGACAACTCACATAGAACGTGTACAAAATATCTTATTGTTCGGCTAAAGGCCTCGATAATTCGACATATTACATACAAACATATTGAAAATATGTTTTTAGTTATTTCGCCTCCTTGAGTTGCCTAAGACCTGAAATAGTTTAGACTCTCTATACAAAAACTTTTCTCATATGGGCACAGCTTTCAGGTTGGAAGGTGGAGAGGTGGAGAGCCAAGTTTATTAAATAAAATTTTGTTGTTGGCAGAATATTTCCAGGGTACTAAGGGGTATGACCACAATGATCCCTATCCCAAGTTTACGACTGCCGGTTGTCGTGCCTTCCAAACACAGCTGAAAAATACTCTACTAAACTCGTAACAGTAAATAACCTTGTTACGAGTTTAGTAAAGTATTTTATAGAAATGTAGAGCAAGTGAATTAAATATTGAGAGGTACCTAAGTAGCAAATACGGTTTTAAGTAAGAATTTTGCCAGCTATTTTTCTCCCGCAATCGAGGGTTCTCAAGTGTAGCGAATTTGGCTTTTATTTTAATTAACGGTCAGCCTATCTTGTAATATTTTCGTGTAAAGAATAAAAGCTCTGATCTTGCGAATGCACCTACATAACTCTACTTTAAGATGCTGCATCTACAAATTACAAGTCTTTGGTTTAAGGTTTGGTTTTAACTTCCATGCTGGACTGGGAGCGATAGAAAAACATAGAATGTGCCAGCTGCATCCCCTCCCGGGCATGCTGTAAAAACCAGCTAAGGGACTCGAGGGTTTCAGTATATTATATACAGATCTATCTTAAACAACCCTCAAAACTTGTCAGAGGTGGCGGAACGACCTTTGTTTGGGTCGTTTACGCTCTGCCTACCCCATTAGGGATACAGGCGTGATATTATGTATGTAAGTATGTATGGTTTTAGGTACAGTACAGTACAAAGTTAGCGCAAAGTTAATATTAATCTAGAAGACGCAAATTGCCGTACCCTGAAGCACTTAACAGTTAAAAGTAACTATTTGGTTAGTCTCGTTTTCTGATAGCGTTATCAGAGTGTAATTTACGATAAAGGGCTATTTGCTCTACCAATGTGACCTCCTGTTACTTACAAATTATAAATTAGCCTGTTACAAACTAAATATAAAAATATACAAATCTATCTGGAATAACCCTCAAAACTTGTCATACGTGGTGGAACGACCTTTGTTTAGGTCGTTTACGCTCTGCCTACCCCATTAGGGATAAAGGCGTGATTATATGTATGTATGTACAAACTAAATATTTAGTCAAAATTTTAAAGATGTCTCAAATTCTATGCCTCATTAAATGTCCTTCCATTAACTTTATATTTAGGCTTTTAGGCAACTACAATTATATTTCGAATAAATATCAATTTTTCTTCTGTAATGGCAAAAGGTGAGGAAGAAGAAAAAATAATGATTATTTAAAAATCAAAAATATTTAACTCAAGTGCTATTAAAAACATGTTACAATCACTACAGTTTTAACCAAAAGTACGTTAAAACTTAATTAAAACCGTAATTAATAATAATAAAAGAAAAGTCTTACCAAATGAATCGTCAGTCAACTGCGGACTTCTTCTTGTCTATCTACAACTCACCACCTGAAAATCCGCCATCTTGAATCACATGCTATCTTTTCAGAACGATCTATGGCGACATGTGACCAATCACGGTGCGAGAAAACGTAAAACTGTGGCGAAATTAACAATTTTATCAAAACTCAGCGATAAAACAATCAATCGAACGTTTTACAGCGATAATCATCGAAGAAAATCTACGATTATCGATAACGGATATCTGCAATTCGCGCTGAAAATCTCAAGTAGAGAATCACCGATCATTTGAGACACTTATTTTGAAAACTAATTCAATTATCACTTAGCAAAATTACGATTTCGTTTCAAATTACGTAACAATAATTCAGGGCAGTAATTTTGAAGTATTTTTTGAGTACCGATGTTCAAATTAGGTGTTAATTATGAAAAAAGGCGCGTAAACGACTTCGGAACTGACTTGGGAGAAGGCGTAAAGAAAATGGCGTCTGGTTTTACATGCCGAGTGTTTTATAGAAGTTCCCGTGTTGCGTCACACCTGTGCTAGGACATTATTCAATATTAGGTCCATTATTGTTTATTCTCATGATTAATGACCTTGAAAATACTATACAATATTCGAAATGTCTTTTGTATGCGGACGACCTTAAACTGTTTCGTGTCGTTACTGGGGAAGATGACTCTAGGCTTTTACAGGACGATATCAATAGAGTATTTATGTGGAGCGTTGAAAATAAATTACATTTTAATACTAGCAAATGCAACATTTTATCATTTACCCGCGCATTACAACCTTTAATAACATCTTATACATTAGGTTCAGAAATAATCACCCGTGTAGACAGCATTAAGGATTTAGGTGTCATGTTTGACCCCAAACTCACTTTCAATGACCATATAAGATCGCTAGCTGTTAATAGTTATGGTAGACTTGGTTTTGTTCTTAGGAACTGCCGTGATTTTAAAGATCATAAAGCAATTGTCTTACTTTATACTGCCTTGGTACGCAGTAAACTAGAAACTTCAGCCATCGTGTGGAATCCGCATGAAACAACTTATCGTTTACTATTAGAAAAAATTCAAAAAGCTTTTTTAAGGTTTTTGTATAAGAAACTTTACGGATATTACCCTTTTCTCTATCCTACCCGGTTTCTCCTTGGTGTCCTAGGGTTTAACTCTTTACAAACCCGACGAACGTATGTAACTCTAACAACAGCATGCAGGCTTCTGCGAGGTGAATTGATCTGCCCTCAGCTGGTATCTAGTGTGTGTCGTTTGTTTGTGCCTGACAACTACCTGCGTGGCCGCAGCCATCGTCTCCTGGCGGTACCCTCTGTACGGACTGAACATCATGCCCACTCTCCGCTGGTACTTGCGCTCAGTCAGCTTAATACGCTCATGGACATATCTCCACAAACAGACCTTTTTGCGGATACTTTCGCAAAAATTAATAAAGAGTGTTTGTGTTTTGCAGAAAGTAATAATTAATGTTATTTTAATTTTATTTATTCTTTAAATACTGTATATTATTTTGTTTATATTAATGTTGTTACCTTACTTTTACAGTGCATAGGCTAAGCTGTAATGCTGTAAAATTGATTTACCAATAAATAAATAATAATAATAATAATAAATAATTATTCATATTTTTAGGGTTCAGCAGCGTGAACACCTGTGTAAAGAGTGAACAGGTGATTTGAGGTTAAGCTTGAGATATTATGGCGGCTAGGCGGCTACACGTGTTGCTAAGCCATTTTGTAGTTTTAACTTTTTTTGAAATAAAGTACCTAGACGAAGTCTGTGCTTCTATATGATAATTAGAATCAAGTCAAGATAGGTTTAAGATGTTGCGTTTCTAGTAGGGCCTACAAAGGGAAACCCACTCTGTCGATCTTCTTAAAGTCTCACTTCCGTAGGTCGGCTGAAAGAAATTTTCTTTGCAGAAGATCTAATTTGCAAGTTTTATTTCCGTGTTTTGGCACCAAATTTGTATGGAACAAAGTGTGTCAATGAAAGATTTATAATTTTTTACTGATTTTATTTGTATTTTAAAGACATAAAATAATAATAAGAAAGAAAGAAAGAAAGAAATGTTACAATTTTCCCGTAAATTAGTTAATTAAAACTGACGCTTGTTAAAAAAAAACTATTTTGATATTATTTTCAACAAGATTTTTTATTACAATAAATTACATCAGGAACCCTGTAACCTAGCACTGAGCTCACTCCTGGCCGTTGTTATCGTATCGCAGGCGGCCGCGGGAAAATGGCCCATAAGTAGAGGGTCCAAATTCGGGATCCCGGGATCTCTGCCGTATTCCGGTCGCTATTTCGGGATAATATTTGATAAACCACGTAAAAGAATTTATAACACATTTGCTCGTAAAGGGTCTCTTACTACACCAATTTCAATATTGTATTGTATCTTATTACGTACTTGAGCGTAATCGTAATGTAAAATGCACGAGTGCTGTAAAACACACGATTTTTTTTTTTTAATTAGGTAAAACGCACGGTTTATCGAACGGTACTTTTTTAAATCTTAGCAAAGAGTTTTTATGGCAGAAAAGTGGTCAACATTTTATAAATAAAATTAACTTTGGGAGATAAAGTATAATAAAATAAACATTTAATTCTTTGATTTAATTAATTTTTACAATAAATTACAACCATTTATCTGTAACAAAATAAAAAAAATATTAATTTAGTTTATTAGTAATACTGGCTGGTTTTTAGTGCTTTGCCTTAAAAAAAAAGCGCTGCGCGATATATACTAGGTAATCTGGGGTACGTTCAGAAACGCTCGATCGATCGAAATTTAACCTGGTTAAAAATTATATTGCCCGTTCAGAGACACCTGGCAGACGAAATTTCGACTAGGTTAATTTTTATCCGGCCCGTTCAGAGGCGCACCGGAAGTGAGGTTTTATCTGACAGCAGCTAAGGTGCACGTTCAGTGCGTCCCACTAGTATAAGATTCGATCGGTATAAATATCGAACTGGGTCGACTGAACGTACCCCTGTGGATGCGCGCGCATCGCTAATATGTGAACGAGTAAAAATTATCCCTCGCTTTTTTTCTTTTCGCTGTATTGTTTTAATTTTTTAGCTATTTCCTCGCAAATATGTTATAAAACGTCGTACGACATACGTGCGGTTTGATAATTACAGCCTCTGCTTTCTTGTAGCCCTCGCCTACGGCTCGGGCTAGCAATATCGCCTCGGCTGTAACTATCAACGCACCGCACTTGTATCGTAATGTACTATTAGATATCAGGTATCACATAACGATTAAACTCTACGGATTTAGCCGTGATAATAAGTTCATCACTACTGCCGTCCCTTTCAGTTCGTGATGTTCTTGACAAAATATGAGAGGTGTGTGTGTAGGTACTTATTTTACCTAGATCATGTTAGATAAATAAATAAACAATTTAAAAAAAATATATATATTTCACTGGTTCTCTATATTAGATCAATTTTATTCAGGAAAAAGTAAAATTTAGTTTATTTCTATTTTTAAGTTCAAATTGTTGCGTTACAGCTGTTAGGTACATTTTTATTACAATTCTTCGCTAACACTTATTTGTCTGATTATATAATTTAATAACTAAAAAAAAACACATTTTCTTATAATACGTTGGATTTTAATTGCTTCTTTTTAATCCCGGGATCCCGGGATTATCTAATTACGACCTCTAAATCCCGGGATCGAAAAACGTCCGGGTTCAGAAACTCTACCCATAAGGCACACCGCTCGGCCACTGGTCGAGGAGTAGGCAGCTTTCAATCTCCAATACTATTGTTGTTCCTGCACTTGACCGGGGACTATTCTACTAATTATAATAAAACACTCATTTCACTAGTTTCACTGAATATATAATTTATTTTGCGACCAGTTTCGTCACTTCATCATCAGGCAGTGATCTTCATCATCATCAGACTGCCTGATGATGAAGTGACGAAATAAATTATATATATTCAGTGAAACTAGTGAAATGAGTGTTTTATTATAAATTAACATGGAGTTCCATCAAGAAATTAAGACACAAAGTATAACATACTATTCTACTAGACTAGGCGATAGGTCAAGACGGTGAAGAAAGGGTGAGAAAGAGAAAGATGACTCTACCGTTGCTTTAATATGTGGCTTTTAGGAGTTATTTTTAATTGTAGAAATCTAAGAGCATATTTCTTTGAAAATGGAACAAAATGTCATCACTTCGTCGTGAACGCCGCATCCTGTATAAAATACAGTTTTTTTTTTTCAGTCAGTGACAACGAAACTAAACAACTTAAAAAAAAATGGATTTCAGATACATTTTTTTTTGTTTTCCTTCGGTATGGCATCTGTCTCAGCTACCTTCTTAGATTTTAAAGAGGGAAAGAGTAGAGTTTCAAATCTTAGATTAAAATATTAAGCTGCATTAGTAGAATAGGTGTTTCTGTGTATGGTCCATCAGAAGTGGTTGAGTTGTGGCGTACCGTACTACAACTATAACAGGTGGACTCGGTACGACCGAAGAATATTAAATCAGGTACCGATTTTAGTCAAGATTTAGTGATTTTGTGCGCATACGAATTGCCCCTGTTTACTTGGGTAAACAGCATAGTGAAGTTACAGCGGGAAAATGGTAGCAATTCGTGGTTGCAATATAATTTAAGTCTATACCTGTCACTTTCTATCATGAGAGAACAGAACGGGATGGCAATAATTTTAGTTGCGATTTAGTTAAGTCGGGCCCAATACCTAACCCACAGGAAAATTTACAACTTTTTAAAAGTAATCTGAAGATTGGAGGAAGTTTAAAAATAAATCTCGTTTTCCACTCGTATTTGCACTTAACTTAAAATTTCAGCATCTATCTCGTCCCATTTCTGTTATCTAGTCTATCTCAAACTGAGTAAACGTCTGCAAGTAGGTTTTGTTTGTTTAATTTCTCGCTCTGAGATATGATTAGGTTAGTATGTAGGGTAGAACTGCCTAAATGCTAAATAAGTAGGTAGCGTAGGTAGGTACCTAATATTTTTATGGTAGTATAATTTTACTATTTTTAGTTTTTTTTTTACTTTTTTACAGCTCTGTCTGACCTATACGTATTTGAGTATGAACTGAGAAATATAGAGTCTACTAGAATATTTTATTGATGAAAATTATACATGGTGTTAATTTAATTGCGTGCCATAGCTTAAGGGCTGTTTCAGTAACGTTAAAGGAGCCCATAAAAAAAAACTAAAAAAATCAAAAAGACCAAAAGTCGGTATTTATTATGATTCCAAGAGCTGCGTCTGGCTCTCGCGCTATTACCGAGCCCACGCGAGTCGCTATCATTGGTCGATATGCGACTCGCGCGTCGCGCGGGATTGGTTATAGCGCGAGAGCTAGACGCAGCTCCAGGAATCATTATATATTTTTGAGTTGGTTTTTTTAAATATTTTTTTTAGGCTCCTTTAACTTTACTGAAACACCCCCTAAGCTATGGCACGCAATTAAATTAACACCCTGTATGGCCAGGCCACGGATGGGTGACCGGTAGATAGTCGTATAACAACTCGAGCGTTTCCGTGCTTCGGAAGGCACGTTAAGCCAACGGCTTTCCCGGTTAATATTGTAGATATTAGTCGTTAAGCCATGTCAGAGGCCATTGCATAGCATTGGCGGCTTGAAAACTCTGACAGCTGGGTTGGCCACTAACCCGGCAAAAGCCTAATCTAGGATTGGGTCTGGTTTCCCTACTGGGTTGCGGAGGTCAGATGGTAGTCGCTCTGTGTAAAAACTAGTACGCTCGTTCAATCCCCTAGATGAGGTAGCCGACCCCGTGAGATACGGGTTGATCTCTGGATCAAAAACCAAACCAAGCAAGGCTCAGACCTCCGTTCCGTGGCTCAGACCAGCTCAGTCAGACCACTGCACAGACTTTGCACAGAAGAAACTAAACTGTAGTTTTTAGGGTTTTTGATGGGTTTTTGACGATGTTCCTAGTTCATCTCATCAGCGCCAACCTTTTAATTAGAAATGACAACCTTTCTACAATAAATAGGTGTTTTATAAGTCACATAACTGCGTTTTTTATAAATTATCTCATTATTTCGATTATTATGAGCTAAGAGGCTCATAGGCGACAAAAAACTGCTAGAAACCAAGTTTTATAAAAACAAAGTTTGACTTTCCTTTAACCAAAATCAAACATCACTGAATTATTTTGATAAAATCAAGACAAAATAAAATGTTGAAAGAGTCAACTTAGAACACCTTTTATTCGCTATGTTGGCAGCATTGAAATTATTGTTGCCATATAAAACTTAAATTACTATAAATTTGGGAAATTTAAATCACTCAAGCACTAGAAACTTGAACAATAAAATTGTAATTGTTGAACATCTTCTTTAAACAAAGCTGGAAACAATGGGCCCGATTCGTAACCATCCCGAATTAACTAAACTCAACTAAAGAGCGAGAACGCATGCGAGGCGGACCAATCACGAAGCGAGCGGACGACATTTTCAGATCGTTTCTTTATCTGCACGGCTTATACTACGTATTGTTTTCAGCTTTGTTTAAAGAAGATGTTCAACAATCACAATTTTATTGTTTATGTTTCATACAATAAAATACCTTTTTTTTAAAAAAAAATATGTAAGAAGATATTTTACGGAAATAAAATGGTATTTTTTTCAGTTTATATTGGCAACATTATGTAGCTGTCATCTGGCTGTCATAATTTCCAATAGTGCTGCGAAATCCTTAACAGGTATGAGTAATTAGTATGTTAGTTGGGACATTACTTATTATTTTACATACATTTACATACATTCGGCCATGCCTGTTTCCTTTACGGGGTAGGCAGAGCGTCAGCGACCACTTGCTAATTATTTTAATTCATGTAAAGTAGGTTTACACGGCGGCGTCCAGTCACACAAAATATGACTTTTCTTTCCATATTTATGATTATTATTTATTACCTATTATTTATTTATCTTTAAAACAATGTATTGTTCAAACATTTTATTAGATTAATTAACAAACGTACAAATTCAAATTATCTACTGATCTAATAAGTTGCGCAATTATCAAGTCTATCATGAATTAAAAATGTTCCTACTCAAGAAGTATTTTCATTTTGTTTCCATGGTCGATCGTGTCGTCAGACCAGAGTTTAGCGCCATCTGTTGAAACATGGAAAGAAAATGAGTTTTATTTTTACTGTTTTATTATTCAGGTAAGGTTTTGATCGATTCTACCGTTAATGTTCAAGTTTTTACTTCTGCCGGCACTCCCGGAGTGCAACCCGTTTTTTTTGTTAGATTTGGTCATTCAGTTTATCACTTAAGTGAAGTGATTGATTACCATAAAATTATTTCCACGGCGACTCGATCGATCTTAATATACCTACAGCACAGAATATATAATAGCTACAGACAAATTATACCATGGCGCAATATTTGGTAGGTAGGTAACCATGCCTTTTTGTTGTCAGTTACTGATACTAGCTACTTATATTAAGAAGGTTGACGTTATCTGTTACTATAGCAAGCACTAGCGATCTCGAATTTTTCTTTCAATCGCGGCAGTCAGCGGGTGCCTCGTACGTAAATTAAAAAAATATAATTTTGGCTTCAATTTTCATTAAATTCTCGATATAAAACATAAATAACTTGCAAAATAGGTCACGGAAGTCGCCTGTGTGATATTTTGCACAAAAAATAAAAGTAAAAATAGTTTTTTGTAGGTTATGTAAAAAGGTGGATTTTTGTGATTCTTCTGGTTTCTTGAAATAGTGTTTTTCTTTGCAGCTAACATCAAATTTTGGGCAAAATGAGAACGACACAAATTGCCCAGTATGCTCTTAGACTCACATATTCGCAGGTATGTTAATTTCAATTCTATTTTCATTTGTGTAAGCTTTTATTTTAGTACATCCAATTCATAGCGATTTTGACTTCAATGATTCAATTTATCGAATCATTTACAGTGAATGAACTAAAAAAAATAAAAGAACTAAAAAAAATGAAAGTTAGCTGGTTATTCTCTGTAACTAAAATCTGGTTGATAAAGACTTACCTACTTTCAAATTCAGGAGGTTTCTATAGTTACAATTGAAAGTTAACCCTTGTAGTTGGAGTGTAGCCTTTGGGGCACTATAGAAAAAAAAAACTTAAAAAAAATTCTGAAATTCTTCCAAGTCCAAAGTAAAATTCTTTTTTTTTGTATGCATTTCATAGTGCCCCAAAGCGTATACTCCAACTCCTACACACCCTGAACTTGACTCTCTGACCGGTATTTTACTTGGAGATTGAAAGTGTATTTTGAACCCAACTAGTTTCGCTTACATAAGCATCTTCAGGGGTACATTAGCAAACACACAATTACTATTTGTATTTAAACACATCCCGATAGTAATATTTACTAATAATTAACATGATTTTCGTCAATTAAGTGCAATAAATTGCTCCTAAAGCAAGTAGGTACAAGTGAGTTTACAATTAAAAACATCATAAAATGGAGTTTCACCAAGCGCCGACAATCGCAAGTATAAACTATATGAAAGTGTATTATTAGTACAATATCTGGTTTAGCATGTTTCAGTTATAAAATGGGTATTTTAATGCTTTGGATTACCTATAGACCTGTTTAGGAGATTTCTAGCTGCAGGGTGCTAGAGGGTGCTGCAGGTATCATTATACCTCAAATTATGAATATAACAATAGAACAATGTAAAAAGAAATACCTACTACATTTTCTTATTAGAATATGCATTTGTAGGTTGGTTTTTATTTAAAACTGCTGTTAATCTATACTATAAACTTTTTTATGTTAAGAGTTCTCTTTGATTTTAAATTCAAACACCAGATTGCTGAATAATTTTTCTTTACATAGATTCTAATGTAACTCAAAATCCAATAATGGCTTCAAACTATGAGCAGGAAGAGGATTATTTTGGAATATTATCAGTTCTATACTTCACACAATTGAAGCCTGAATTACAAAATACATTTAAGTTACATAAATCACATGGAAAATTTTATAATCCAACATCATACTAACTACTACAAAAACCTATTTCATAATCTCAGTTACTACCACTATAAATAATGAATTACAAACTTTGATTATGGTTTTACGGTCAACTGCCCAAATAGATTTGTTGCTAGCATTGTTTTTTTTTTTTAGAATATTCCTTTCCACTGCAAGAAAAGGGTGCAGAGTCAATATATAATAATAATACAAATTGTGTGATTAAATTGATCACTTTGAATGGGAGTGGTGATGGTGAATATGGCATATGCCCCCAATTTCGGGGAGGCCCATGTCCAGCAGTGGACTGTTGTGGCTGATGATGATGATACTGTCGGATGGCCATATCAATAGTCAGTCCTGCACCTGATTTGATTTATTTATCAGTCATTCTCTCTTATCTGTATATAGCAAGAATAGAGAGTGCAATTGTGTGTTGCGCAAACACTCAGCACTAAAAAAGTCGCGCGTAGAAGGTTGGTCTCAATCTCAACGTCATCGAAAATTGGTTAGGAGGACCATTTTAGGTGGTTCAAAAAACTGATCTGCTACCAGGATTTCATAAAAAGACCGCGTCAAAAGACGACCGGCATAGTAAAAAAAAAAATCACTACAATTTATCACATTAGTGCATCCGCCCTGCATTTACGCACTTATCAGGCTGCTCGCATTTCTCACAGCCACCGTGACGGCAACGTGACAATGTACGCAATTTACTGGGCGGGTTGGCACGTGGGTTCACTCGTGTTGGTTCCGTGGATTCCTGGAGTTAGTTATTCCATTAGAACTTTTTTGTAGGACGTAGAAAGCAATTCGCTTCCGCGTAGGCGATTGCTACGCCGTAGCAGGTAAAAAAAAAACTCGATCACAATCATAGCCCCCACTAGGGTTCGTATTTATAAAGCGATCTCAAGATTGAGAGCAATATTAAGTTTGGATTTGACAGGTCGTTTTGTACTGAAATGACATATCTGATACAAACTACAAACTCAAATTCGCTGTCACTCTTGAGAGCTGATTATAAATACGACCCTAGGATTCCCTGTATCTGTATTCCCTGTAAAAGGTACGAATAAAGTAACCTAATCTAAGTTCTAAACTAAACTCAAATCTGGAATGCTGCTAGTCGTACATACGAACCTATTTTAATTTCGTATTTCCTCATGGAACCAATTGTGAATATTCTCTATAAATTCACGTATGAAATGCCACATCACTGCACCGCATTGCAGAAACCCTGACCCTGAAAGGACGTAGCTCTGAAACTATATCCGTCCTGTTTACACATTCACTCTCAAGGTGAAGTGCATTTAACCGGGAAGACGTATGTTCATATCTCTCTGTAGGAAGAAGGAAATTGCTTCCATGCTGGACTGAGAGCGATAAAAAACATAGAATGTACTAACTGCTTCTCCCGGCATGCTGTAAAAATCAGCTAAGGGATTCGAGGGTGTAGTGTTTAGGTCGTTTTTGCTCTGCCTACCCCATTAGGGATAAAGGTGTGATTTTATGTATGTGTATACTGTGTATGACTTGTGTGTCTAAAATAATCCCCCAAAAATTGTCTGACGTGGAACGACCTTCATTTAGGTCGTTGACGCTCTGTCTACCCCTTTAGGGACAAAGGCGTGGTTGTGTGTATGTAGGAACGAGGAAATGCGTTATATTGGTTATTCAGCAATAGTATTAGGAAGTGGCCTTGCGTGATTGGTTAATGATTTATCTTATTGTTCAAAGGAATACAAACGTTTTATAAATACTTATGTACAATCCGGCTGTGAAAAGTAGTTAGTAAGTTCCACCCCGATCCGTCCAGTGGTTGAATGGTTGAAGTGTGATTGAGTAACAACTAGTAACAAACATCCAAATTCTTAAAAATGAGTGGAAATAGAAATAACTACTATCCTTGTTACTAAGTAATACTTTATTGCTTCGGGGAAAACATGCAATGAATTATTTATATCTGTTTCGGAACACACTACAATATCGCTCGGGGAATTTTAGAGTTCTGAGTCAAGAGTGGAAAGATTTTTTTCTTATCCTTCTTGTAGGAGTAAAAAAAATAGGTGGTCAAAATTATATGAAAAAAAATTGTCGCTATTTTTCAGGCTCCCTTATATTACGTACGTGTTTAGGACGCCAATCGGTCAATGGGTCTTATCGTCTGAAGAATATAGATTTGTTAGATTTGATATCATTTTGATTTTATATTTGTGTACCTAAAAAATTAAAATTATTATAGTTGCGTAGGCTGTACGTACGTTTCGTATCTTATCATTATCAATGCATTGTCGAATATTCTTGGGAGAAAAGAAGCTTGTTTCTAAGAGCTGATGTATCTACACTACATGCATTACGTATGTAAATTTTGCGCACTTCTAAAAATAGCAACGCTAAATATAATTATCAGTTTATCACCCACCAGAGTTACCTACCAGGTTGATAATTTAATGTAGAATACACGAATCGTTCAATCGTATGATGTCCGTAAATCGATTTTTTCTTCGGAGATACCTTGAACTGCCTTTGATTGTATTTCCTCTTCTTCTATCAATATTGTTGAGTAACCGATTCAACGACGACCCCTGATGTCATTTTTAAAAGGGAGTTTATCTACCTATGACCCGTATTTATAATCAGCTCTCAAGAGCAATAAGGCCGCCAATTGTACTACTTCTCTGTGTAATCAATTTGTAATTTCTGTGTTTTTTGTGCAATAAAGTATATTTGTATTGTATTGTATTGTAAGAGTGACAGCGAGTTTGAGTTCGTATCAGAAATTTCATTCCAGTACAAAATTACCTGTCAAATCCGCACTCAATATTGCTCTCAATCTTGAGATCGCTTTATAAATACGAGCCTATGAATACTTCGATGTAATACTTCTTTTACTTTGTATTCGTAAGACTTTGTATTGTACTATTAATTGTTTGTATAGTAGGTACTTCTCACTCATCTTGTCAATCCCAAGTCCATAATATTGTCGACAAGAAAACAAAGTCGTTTTATTCCTAAACGAATCTGGAGTTGGTATCAATTGAGTTGAACTTTGCCGATTTGAATTTACAAACACGGGTCAATTTTACGCAGCAGACGTCGTGTGATTCATCGAACTTTAAATAGGAGCTATTGTTTATAAATATATGAACTTTTGAGGATAAGAAAGTGAAAATACCGTTAAAACATTCAAATATGAAATAAGGACAATTTAGTTAGATTAGGCAACAGACAGTAGTTTCTTCCATGCTGGACTGGGAGCGACAAAAAAACATAGAATCTTCCAGCTGCCCTTCCTCCCGGACATGCTGTAAAAGTCAGTAAAAGGGATTCGAGGGTTAGTGTATTGTAATTTAGGCGATGGACTGACAACCTGTCATTATAGCGATACACACTACAATCTAAAATTGCCCTCAATACTTGTTAGACGTGGCGAAGGTGCCTTATACCAGGCATTTAACGCTCTGCCTACCCCGTAAGGGATAAATGCGTGACTTTATATATGTAACAGCCTGATCTTAGTTCTGTTACTAACAGAAGTAGACCTGAATTATATTATTTCTGGGCGAACTGGCACCATAGACAACTCTGTCTCGGTGATGTCTGGCTAAATAATGAAGGTAAATATCCTTATATCTAATCCAGCGTCTTATCTTGCTAAAGAAGACGGGATTGCAAAACTTGTCAGCATCATCACAGTGTTTCCTAACCATGACGCTATGAATGCAAGGTCCTTGACGCAAAGGTGAATGTGTCATCTTCATCTTTCTTGGATGATAAAAATTGCTTCTTTTAGGAATCACATTTATTATAAATGCGAAAGTGGTGTGTATTTGCTCCAGAAATGGTAGAACGGTTTTGGATGAAATATTGTACACAGATAGCTATTTTCTACAGCTATACAATTATATGCTCCACAGAGGAAGGTACAAGTCGTAAACAAGTCTGGCGGAAAGTTGTTGATCATAAAGTAGTCCTTTCCTGTAATATTTACTTACCAAGATAAATAATTAACGTACCGCTATCAAATCGGGGACCTCTTAGAGAAAGGTCAGGTCAGGAGTACCCTAAACCGAAGAGCGTGCATGATGAATGTAGATGAAGCGAAAGAAGTTTGCAAGGATCGTAGCAATAAGTTGAAGGATGTGATCTCTGCCTACCCCTCCGATAAAAAGGCGTGATGTTATGTAGTATGTACACCGCAGAATGATTTCATTCCCACGAATAACTCCCAAAATGTTGACAATCAATGTTTTTTGTTTTCTTTGAACAAAACCGAATTGGCTCAAAACATTGGCACTTTGTCTGTTCATAAATAATTCACATAATTTATTTCGAACAATCCCGTTAAAGAAATTCGGGTCATTGGCATTAGTTTTGTCTCTATGGATAAAATTAGCTTTTATTAGCCTTCACTTTATTTTATTTACTACTTTGCATTTCTATATTCGTGGTCTAGTAGTCAATGTGTTGAAATGTGTTCGGTTCCTGTCTTCCGTAGTCAATTAGGAAGTAGGAACCCTTATTTTATCTTCATCTGCCTGGCGTTTTCCTGGTGCGGTCCTGGAATCCGCTTTCTCTATTAATTTTGCCCGATCTTTGGCACCCGCTGATGTAAAAGATCATTCTCCTCTTACAAAATTGCAAGTTCAACATCTTGATAGTCTGATGAAAATATAATCCATGCTTATATTAAGTGCACTTTTAGCATCTACATCATAGAAACTGGATTAGGTAGGTTTAACCTACTAGGTTAATTAGTGTAACAACATATATGAGATGAAAAAATAATAATGAACACAATCAATTAAACAAACAAACTATTACCAAGCTACTACTGCAATGTAATTGTGTAACATTAGAAAATTAGTATACTATTAGGGGAATAACAAATTAATGATTTGATTATCATGACGTGTGGAATAATATTGAGCAATAAACCGTTAACTATTGCAATTATTCATTTTATTAACCACACTACCTATAAAGGTCAACATTCTGATGTTTTACTTTCATTTTTGTCTTTTACATTACAATTTAACAAGACTTATCTAAACTTATAAAATCGTTTGTCCTTACTGACTGACTGACTGACTGATTCATCAACGCAGAGCCTAAACTACTAAAGCTAGAATCATTAAACTTAGAGAGCAAGTTCCTCTTATAACGTAACCTCCCACTAAGAAAGGATTTGCGGATTTTCCCTCCCTAAACGGGTAAAAAGGGGGGTTGAAGTTTGTATGAAAGTCCGTCAATTTTGAAGGTAGGATCTTCAAATTTGGTATTTAGGCTAATGATTAAAAAATAATTTATACGTGTTTTAGCATTTTTGTATTTTTCACCCCTAAGAGGGTTAAATAGGGGATGGAAGTTTGTATGGAAATTCTGTCAATTTTGACGGCAGGATCTTCCAATTTTGTTTTTGGGCTAAAGATTAAAAAATAATGAACACGTGTTTCAGCGTTTTTGTATTTTCCACCTCTAAGGGGGTTAAATAGGGGATGGAAGTTTGTATTGAAATTCCGTCATTTTTAAAGGTAGGAACAGCGCGGGAACTCAATCCCACGGGAAAACTCTTAGCTGCGGGTGAAACCGCGGGGCGGAAAGCTAGTTATCTATAAATCCCATGTTTAAGCTATACTGCTTGTACCTAAACCTTACCTACGTTATTGAGAGGTTAAATAGATAACTACTTACATAATTTGCTTGATAAAGTAAAAGTTCATCTCAGTAATTCTAGGTATCACGTGTTTCTGTAATAGTATGTTCCTGAACCTTTCTTCCTTTTCATGATCACCATATGCCAGGGCATTCAATCTTCGAGCTCGCATCGCTCCATCATCGACTTTGTCTCTCTAAAAAGAAAGCCCTTGGCGGATAAAAGATCGTTTTTTTCCTTTTATTAAGATTTTTTTTAATTTATTCCTTTTTATTTAATTCACCTTACGCACGAAAAAGCTGACTTAACAAAAGGGGGTTAAAGTGTGCCATAAAATCTGTATAAATGGTTTATTGAACCTAGGACCCGTTAATCTACTTCCGTCCTCTAACCTAGGTCTAGGTCAAGCAGATCAAGCGTTATCTACATACATAGTTCATACGTACCGGTTAACTATCATAGCGTCGTCTATATATAAACATAAATTTATCACACGCCGGCGACTGCGCAGTTTAAAACGTAGACGTGAAAATCATGCGCTGTTGTTTTTTTTTAAAGATATTTTCGGACAGTTCTTGTAGTTCCATGATATAACTCTTCTTCTCAATGCATTTGTAAACTGATGGACGTAGGCGTCTTCCAATGCGCGCTTCTGAGCCCGGTGTTCAGCGATTCACATTCCTACCAGTCAATCATCTATTTGACGGGAGAGCATCCCATAATCTATCTTAACGATGTCTTGTGGTTCGAGATCTCGTCTAATCCGATAATAAATCATTTTCTTTCTTTCTTTCTAATCCATGAATCCTTGGGAGTGAAGTCGTAGGAGTGACTGTCTGTATTGTTGAAAGGTTCTAGACTACGCGTCAAATATGCTGCTATTAGGTGGTCTCTTAAAATTGCTGTTAAATAGATAACATTTCATAAATTAGAGGCCAGCATTTCAGTTTTATGATCCCTTCTGTAGCTTCTGTAAGAGGAAATTATCAAGCTTCTTTAAAACATCAAGCAAAGATTTAGTTTGTTTCATTATCATTATTCATTAACATTATCGCCATTTAGCGCGTGTCACTGCGCACAGAGGCGCCGTGAAAATAGTTTGTTCTAAAAATAGTGTCGATGTTTTACAGCGTGTAACGTAACGTCTTTTGTGACGTGAACTACTCGTATCGTATCTGCTACGATGGCCAATATTTTATAACTTATTTGAAACTAGTTTGAACCTGATACTTAAATAATAATATCGAGAAATATCATGTTGCATGAACTGC
>JARACY010004262.1:0-27844 GCA_029255725.1 Scrobipalpa atriplicella | reverse complement strand
GGGTAAGTTATAGACGCCGTTCTACGAAAAAAATTAAATATATCTAGCTCGCTACGCACGTAATATAAATTGGCAAGCCTCAGTCAAGAACATAATATCTCGCGTTCGCTACGCTCGCAATATAAGTTGCCAAGCCTCAGTCAAGAACATGATATCTCGCGTTCGCTACGCTCGCAATATAAGTTGGCAAGCCTCAGTCAAGAACATGATATCTCGCGTTCGCTACGCTCGCAATATAAGTTGGCAAGCCTCAGTCAAGAACATGATATCTCGCGTTCGCTACGCTCGCAATATAAGTTGCCAAGCCTCAGTCAAGAACATAATATCTCGCGTTCGCTACGCTCGCAATATAAGTTGCCAAGCCTCAGTCAAGAACATAATATCTCGCGTTCGCTACGCTCGCAATATAAGTTGGCAAGCCTCAGTCAAGAACATGATATCTCGCGTTCGCTACGCTCGCAATATAAGTTGCCAAGCCTCAGTCAAGAACATAATATCTCGCGTTCGCTACGCTCGCAATATAAGTTGGCAAGCCTCAGTCAAGAACATGATATCTCGCGTTCGCTACGCTCGCAATATAAGTTGCCAAGCCTCAGTCAAGAACATGATTTCTCGCGTGCGCTACGCTCGCAATATAAGTTGGCAGCCTCAGTCGAGAACATATCTCGCGCTCGCTATGCACGCAATATAAGTTGACAAGTTTCAGTCAAAAACATGACTCATCTCTCCACAATCGATAAAGTAAAGTCTCGCGCTCGACTCGCTCATGATAGTTTTGAATACTAAACGCCAGCTGTCTTTTTATCCCCTATTGAATAGCAGTGTTTTGTCTCAGCACCCTATCCTGTACCTGCCGTCGCAGCAGGGTCTGCTGTTCAACGTGCGCGTGTTCTGGGTGTGGGTGGTGAACTCGCTCCTGCACTCGGTGCTGCTGTTCTGGCTGCCCATGCTGATGTGCACGCACCACGTGCTGTGGCCGCAGGGCAAGGACGGCGGATACCTCGTCATGGGGAACCTTGTCTACACGGTGAGCGAATGCATAATCTGCACGATAAAAAACCTAAACTGACTTTCACATTCATAAGAAATCATGCAAAATTACAAAATAGGTAATAGAGATCTATTTAAATTACAGTATGTGGTGATGACGGTGTGCCTGAAGGCGGGTCTGGCCACGCACTCGTGGACGTGGGTGACGCACGTCGCCATCTGGGCGTCCATCGGCACGTGGATGATCTTCATCATGATATACAGGTCAGTACACTACTTCACTATAATAATTAGATAGTACATATTGGAATATTAATATAACGTGCAATCCTGCTACACTCAATTTTATTATAAATTAATATAACTCAGTCATCATGATATCTTACTTGTGCTCGCTACGCTAGCAATATAAGTAAATACACCTCATTCAAATTAACAATCTCGCGCTCGCTTCGCTCGCAATATAAGTTAGTACACCTCAGTCAAATTAACAATCTCGCGCTCGCTACGCTCGCAATATAAGTTAGTACACCTCAGTCAAATTAACAATCTCGCGCTCGCTACGCTCGCAATATAAGTTAGTACACCTCAGTCAAATTAACAATCTCGCGCTCGCTATGCTCGCAATATAAGTTAGTACACCTCAGTCAAATTAACAATCTCGCGCTCGCTACGCTCGCAATATAAGTTAGTACACCTCAGTCAAATTAACAATCTCGCGCTCGCTACGCTCGCAATATAAGTTAATACACCTCAGGAAAATTGATAATCTCACGCTCGCTACGCTCGCGATGTAAGTTAATATACCTCAGTGAAAGTGACAATGTTCGCAAACGATTTGTAGCCCGAATTCTTTCCGAATTTTCAAAGTAAACTGGCTTCGCTTTGTGCTCGTTTCATTTAAGCTATTGCCTATTTTTGTACCATGAAATACAGGGCCAGATCAACCCTGGGCGTGTGTGCACGTATACGATGCCTGAGATTAGAATTTCGGTCCTAAGGTTGCGGTTCCATGGACGCGGAGCTGGGTGAACCGGAGCAGTGCGTGAATTGACCAATCACAATGTTTCGACTGACGTGAAGTGCATATCCCAAGCGCTGTGATTGGCCTATTATTGCACCGCTCCACCTAGCTCCTTGTGAATGAACCGTTTGCTAAAGCCTTGTTTTGTGTTTTAGTAACCTGTACCCGACGCTGAACATGGCGTCGGTGTTCCGCGGAATGGACCGCATGGTGTTCAGCTCGATCGCCTTCTGGCTCGGCCTGCTCATCGTGCCCGTCGCCACGCTCATACCGGACTTCGTCGTCACCGTGTAAGTACGCCGTCCTAGCATGTTATATGCCCTACAGCGGTGCTGTTTCGGTCTAACTAAAATAAGACCACACCTATCAGTGTCTGTAATGAGGGAACATTAAAGGGACACGGCACTATAAACGAACTAATTTTCATACACATAAACAACTTTGGCCGAACAATTAGCTGCAGGGAGATTTTGGGAAGAACTTTTCGCGAATATTCGAAGCAGCGGAAATCCCGCAGCCAAACCGACAAACAGACCCAGTGAAAAGCAGCACAAGAACAGCGAACAAATACATAATTTCGTATGGATTATTATCACCTTACTGGTTAATAACTAAAACTTTATCTTCGTATATAGGACGTAGGCCACCTTCGCGGCGGCGCTGGCGGTCTTTCGTGAACGACACTTTATTTCGTTTCCTCGAGAACCTGACTTCTTCGGAATGTCTTCTTAAGTTAGGGGACGACATATCTTCATTCACTTCGATGGCGAAGCGCATGAAACTCGCAGTGCTGGGAGTGGGTCGATCGATCGCGCCGACTATAGCGCCTGTTTGCGGCGCGTCGCGGGCGCCTTTCGACCGACCCAAACTGTAGTCATTATGCCGGGTTAGTTTTGTGTCCGCTGGTATAGTACTCATACGACAACCTTGGGCGTTGCGGCACGATCGATGTGCTATATTCTGACCTATCTTTTGGCGTTCGAGACCTTGTAAAAACATACATAACATGGTATGTTGTTCAGGAAGTTGAGGGAACAAGGGGAAAAAAGGGGGAAGGTGCCTTAAATTGTACATATTTTTTTACCATCCTGTCACAATCGGCGATTTAGTGCCCAGAAATCCTGCGCACGCACATTTAAACCTATACAGACACTTGTTGCACATTTGTACGAAATTGAGTTTTTAGTATGGAGTGCATAGCCTATAGTATAATCGAGGTAAGGTGGTGGGAAGACTTAGGTATATATGCTTAGCTTAGACTTAGAGCATACTTAGAGTAGCATAGTTGGGATTGTTCTGGATCTGGGTGTTCTTTCTAGTTGTTTATGTGTATGAAAATTAGTTCGTTTATAGTGCCGTGTCCCTTTAATGTTCCCTCATTACAGACACTGATAGGTGTGGTCTTATTTTAGTTAGACCGAAACAGCACCGCTGTAGGGCATATAACATGCTAGGACGGCGTACTTACACGGTGACGACGAAGTCCGGTATGAGCGTGGCGACGGGCACGATGAGCAGGCCGAGCCAGAAGGCGATCGAGCTGAACACCATGCGGTCCATTCCGCGGAACACCGACGCCATGTTCAGCGTCGGGTACAGGTTACTAAAACACAAAACAAGGCTTTAGCAAACGGTTCATTCACAAGGAGCTAGGTGGAGCGGTGCAATAATAGGCCAATCACAGCGCTTGGGATATGCACTTCACGTCAGTCGAAACATTGTGATTGGTCAATTCACGCACTGCTCCGGTTCACCCAGCTCCGCGTCCATGGAACCGCAACCTTAGGACCGAAATTCTAATCTCAGGCATCGTATACGTGCACACACGCCCAGGGTTGATCTGGCCCTGTATTTCATGGTACAAAAATAGGCAATAGCTTAAATGAAACGAGCACAAAGCGAAGCCAGTTTACTTTGAAAATTCGGAAAGAATTCGGGCTACAAATCGTTTGCGAACATTGTCACTTTCACTGAGGTATATTAACTTACATCGCGAGCGTAGCGAGCGTGAGATTATCAATTTTCCTGAGGTGTATTAACTTATATTGCGAGCGTAGCGAGCGCGAGATTGTTAATTTGACTGAGGTGTACTAACTTATATTGCGAGCGTAGCGAGCGCGAGATTGTTAATTTGACTGAGGTGTACTAACTTATATTGCGAGCATAGCGAGCGCGAGATTGTTAATTTGACTGAGGTGTACTAACTTATATTGCGAGCGTAGCGAGCGCGAGATTGTTAATTTGACTGAGGTGTACTAACTTATATTGCGAGCGTAGCGAGCGCGAGATTGTTAATTTGACTGAGGTGTACTAACTTATATTGCGAGCGAAGCGAGCGCGAGATTGTTAATTTGAATGAGGTGTATTTACTTATATTGCTAGCGTAGCGAGCACAAGTAAGATATCATGATGACTGAGTTATATTAATTTATAATAAAATTGAGTGTAGCAGGATTGCACGTTATATTAATATTCCAATATGTACTATCTAATTATTATAGTGAAGTAGTGTACTGACCTGTATATCATGATGAAGATCATCCACGTGCCGATGGACGCCCAGATGGCGACGTGCGTCACCCACGTCCACGAGTGCGTGGCCAGACCCGCCTTCAGGCACACCGTCATCACCACATACTGTAATTTAAATAGATCTCTATTACCTATTTTGTAATTTTGCATGATTTCTTATGAATGTGAAAGTCAGTTTAGGTTTTTTATCGTGCAGATTATGCATTCGCTCACCGTGTAGACAAGGTTCCCCATGACGAGGTATCCGCCGTCCTTGCCCTGCGGCCACAGCACGTGGTGCGTGCACATCAGCATGGGCAGCCAGAACAGCAGCACCGAGTGCAGGAGCGAGTTCACCACCCACACCCAGAACACGCGCACGTTGAACAGCAGACCCTGCTGCGACGGCAGGTACAGGATAGGGTGCTGAGACAAAACACTGCTATTCAATAGGGGATAAAAAGACAGCTGGCGTTTAGTATTCAAAACTATCATGAGCGAGTCGAGCGCGAGACTTTACTTTATCGATTGTGGAGAGATGAGTCATGTTTTTGACTGAAACTTGTCAACTTATATTGCGTGCATAGCGAGCGCGAGATATGTTCTCGACTGAGGCTTGCCAACTTATATTGCGAGCGTAGCGCACGCGAGAAATCATGTTCTTGACTGAGGCTTGGCAACTTATATTGCGAGCGTAGCGAACGCGAGATATCATGTTCTTGACTGAGGCTTGCCAACTTATATTGCGAGCGTAGCGAACGCGAGATATTATGTTCTTGACTGAGGCTTGGCAACTTATATTGCGAGCGTAGCGAACGCGAGATATCATGTTCTTGACTGAGGCTTGCCAACTTATATTGCGAGCGTAGCGAACGCGAGATATTATGTTCTTGACTGAGGCTTGGCAACTTATATTGCGAGCGTAGCGAACGCGAGATATTATGTTCTTGACTGAGGCTTGGCAACTTATATTGCGAGCGTAGCGAACGCGAGATATCATGTTCTTGACTGAGGCTTGCCAACTTATATTGCGAGCGTAGCGAACGCGAGATATCATGTTCTTGACTGAGGCTTGCCAACTTATATTGCGAGCGTAGCGAACGCGAGATATCATGTTCTTGACTGAGGCTTGGCAACTTATATTGCGAGCGTAGCGAACGCGAGATATTATGTTCTTGACTGAGGCTTGCCAATTTATATTACGTGCGTAGCGAGCTAGATATATTTAATTTTTTTCGTAGAACGGCGTCTATAACTTACCCTTAACATAATTTCTCCTGAACAAATCTTATCGAAGAGGCCGATGGCGAAGGGCGGTAGTGCGGTGAATAACACGTTGTAGAAACCTATCGTCCACCGCTCGAACAAGATCTGCCCCGACCTGAGAACATTTTATTTAAAAGATTATATTTTTTTAACATAGTAACTAAGTTGGAGAGTGGTTAGGGCGCGGCGGTGTAACTGACCAGGCGGAGTATATGGCGAACCAGAGCTCGATGACGTAGAGGCAGATGTTCTTGTAGAAGGAGTACAGGATGAGCTTGCTGATGCGCGAGTAGTTCCACGCGCCGTGCACCAGCAGCAGCCGCAGCAGGAACCGGAACTAAGAGTATAAATACAGAAATATAAGAGCGTATTTCACACTGGTGTGGACAAACTTGGCAGGGTACAGGGCGGTCGGATCATATCAGTTTGGGATACAGATACTGTCGTTAATAAAATTATATAAGAATAAAAGTTGTACATATACAATTTCTATCTAGCTATGGTAGCTAAAAACTTGCTGCAGAAACATAGAAAGCCTTACGCTAGCGCAGCGACCGTAAAATTTCACAATCAAGCAGGATAAGCCATGTTTATTTTTGGCGGTAAATTTCCTGGCCACTGGGGTTCCATGAATTTTGAGGCCCTGAGCATTTTCCCAGATAACTCATTGAAAATAAGAGGACTCACCTGCGCGATGCTGTAGTCTGACGCACACACAGCCTGCAGCCCCTCAACTCCTGATATCCCCACCCCCACTGATGCTCGTTGTATCATGGCTACATCGTTGGCACCATCACCAATAGCCAGGGTCACTGCGCCCGTCGCTGATGACACCATCCCCACTACCTGTGAGAAAAAAACAGGTTACAGGAAAAATATGTCACTGAAAGAACGGTCACAACAGTCCACTGTTTGCCCAGAAGTGGATATCTCAATTGTTATTTGCTACGAGTATGTCGACCATGACGTCTAGAAGGCGTAACTTGTATCGCAAGCGAAGCGAGCGCGATATTTTATGTTATTTATTATTAGTCTGATCAAAGTATATTAAACTTATATACCGATTCGCGAATGTACCAATCGCGATGCTTCACTCTATTAACTGAGCTGAGGTTTTAATTAACTTAAATTAACTTTTTTATTATAAGAACCTTTAGGACCATTCGGTTGAATTCCCTAAAAGTTGAAATCCAAAAAAGTTGAATTTCCCAGAATGTTGACTTATCGACAATTAACTTATATCGCGAAGCGAAGCGAGCGCAATAATACATTTCGGTTTATTGTTACATAAATTAAATAAAGGCTACATACATTAATCAGCATAATGTATGGATGTGCCAGGAAGCTTTTAAAACTGCTTCTGATATAAATGACCTCACCTCAGCCTTCTGTATAGGTGACACTCGACAGCACACGACCACCTTGCAAGATATGCAGAGGTCGAGGAAGTCCTTCTTCAGGTCGCAGCCCATCGCGTACTTGAGGGTGGTTCCATCTACTATAAGCGCCACTTCGTTCTGTTTGCGCAAGTTCTCACCGAACTCTACTAAGTGCCGGGACAGGCAGTCTCGAGTGGCCTAGAGGGAGAGGGAGAACAGTTGTTTAAATTGGTTTATACTACACCTATTCGGAAAGTATATTAGTTCTTACTTAAAAAAAGGAAAGAAAGTACGTAAATCCAAGCGAACGAATATGCGGGCGGCAAAAATGTATGGGATTTACTTTCTCCCCTAGGGGAGAAAGTATTTTCTCCCCTCCTATTTTTTTTTTTAAATTCATAATTCAAAACTAGAAACAGGCGAATGCCAAAAAACAAAAAGTTTGTATGTCGAAGCCCACAAAATGATACTGGCCACTTACATTTTTTGGCAGTATGTGCTTTGCTTCATTTGTCTCTTTTATATTTTTAAGTAAAAAATATGGCAAAATCAACATGTCCGCGCGAATTCTTTTTCGTGTTCTTTGATTAATATGACTTATTTAATGTAAATTAAGTGTTTAGTGTTTTCGATGTAATGTGTAACTGTATTAATGTGTGTTTTGTTTGTTTGTGTTCTGTTCGCATGGATGATGACACTTCAAATGTTCTTAAGTTATCTTCTCATGTAAGTGATATCATTCTTTATCTTACAAGGATTTTTGATTATATTTTCCTCATAGGTGTAGTATAAAGCACTATGTATAACTCGGAAGAAAATGCGATTCCCAACTCGTGTGTATTGAGGCCCTCAGCTGCGCTTCGGGCCTCAAACTACACCCTCGTGGGAATCGGTCATGTTCTCTCCCTCGTTAAACAATGTACTATTCTATGTACTATAAAACAGGAACGGTGTGTGATTGCCAGATAACTTCATGCAGTAAAGCTTAGAGGTGCATAACAAACCACCTGCGCGTGCATAACAAAATGCCATCTATAAATGATATACGCGTACGCATGTTGATCGCGAACGAATGCTCACAGTGAGGACGAACCAGACATACATACATACATAATAATCACGCTTTATCCCTAATAGGGTAGGCAGAGCGTAAACGACCTAAACAAAGGTCGTTACGCCACGTCTGACAAGTTTTGAGGGTTATTCCAGATAGATCTGTATATTGCTAATAGTGACAGGTTGTCAGCCCATCGCCTAAATTACAATACTGAAACCCTCGGATCCCTTAGCTGATTTTTACAGCATGCCCGGGAGGAGATGCAGCTGGCACATTCTTAGCGTTCGAAAAACCCACTCGATAGAAATTAATAACTGTACAAACAGAAAGATTCAGAAGATTCTATACAATATAATTATAAGGTAGAGAAAAACCTGGAATTTTCAATATTTATGATGGCTTTCTGTCGAGCTTAGGAGTAAATTAAATAATTAAAATGGAACTTTTTGAGTTATATTATAAGACCCAACAAGGATTTACACTTAGGTGTATATTATTGAAATTCAATTTGATTTTCCATTTTTGAATTGAAACTTCTTTAGCGGCGTTGTGCACTTTTTTGGTATTTATGATGGCTTTCTGTCGAGCTTAGGAGTAAATTAAATAATTAAAATGGAACTTTTTGAGTTATATTATAAGACCCAATAAGGATTACACTTAGGTGTATAATGTGTATATTATTAAAATTCAATTTGATTTTCCATTTTTGAATTGAAAACTTCTTTAGCGGCGTTGTGCACTTTTTTGGTATTTATGATGGCTTTCTGTCGAGCTTAGGAGTAAATTAAATAATTAAAAATGGAACTTTTTGAGTTATATTATAAGACCCAATAGGATTACACTTAGGTGTATAATGTGTATATTATTAAAATTCAATTTGATTTTTCCATTTTTGAATTGAAAACTTCTTTAGCGGCGTTGTGCACTTTTTTGGGATGGGTAAAAACTGTTAAACTCGCGTCAGGTCACGTGACCTTCTCAGGCACGGCGCTTGCGCGAAAGTGTTTAAGACATGGAAAGAAAACACGTTACAGCGTTTTAGAAACCTACTAGCGCCATCTGTTGACCCGTGAATGAGTTTTCACTTCTGCCGGCACTCCCGGAGTGCAACCTGTTGTTTTCTTTTCTCAGGACGGTGTACCAGAGACGATAGCATCTCTCCTGAAGGCGAACATCAACGTGTGGGTACTCACGGGAGATAAACAAGAGACCGCCATCATATAGCGCACTCGGCAAGACTAATTTCACCCAATATGCCGCTCGTTATAGTTAATGAGGATAGCTTAGATGTGAGTATTAAATGTTACAGCTAAAGAAATAAACAAATATTGACAAATTTATCAAAATTCAAAACTGAGCGTATTCGAAAAAAAATATGATAGCTAACGCGCTGACCGCTCGCGACAATAACGAGCCGCTTTCATTTTAAAACAGACTTGCAAGTGTAGGTATCTGGTCAAACGATTTCATCTTAATCCCAGAAGTGTCCTTTTATTATTGGCCACCTCCAGTGGTTGGCCACTTTCAGTAACTGCGTATGCGTATTTACAGTGGAAGTCTGTTTCAAACAATAAAAAATAATAGCAAGCAGTTACCGGAAGTGGACAATAACTGGAGTTCGCCAGTAATAAGACCATTTCATCCTAGATTCTGGTTGGTTACTTCCATGCTGGACTGGGAGTGATAGAAAAACATAGAATGTGCCAGCTGCATCTCCTCGGGCATGCTGTAAAAATCAGCTAAGGGATCCGAGGGTTTCAGTATTGTAATTTAGGCGATGGGCTGACAACCAGTCACTATTAGCAATATACAGATCTATCTGGAATAACCCTCAAAACTTGTCAGACGTGGCGTAACGACCTTTGTTTAGGTCGTTTACGCTCTGCCTACCCTATTAGGGATAAAGGCGTGATTATTATGTATGTATGTATGTCTGGTTCGTCCTCACTGTGAGCATTCGTTCGCGATCAACATGCGTACGCGTATATCATTTATAGATGGCATTTTGTTATGCACGCGCAGGTGGTTTGTTATGCACCTCTAAGCTTTACTGCATGAAGTTATCTGGCAATCACACACCGTTCCTGTTTTATAGTACATAGAATAGTACATTGTTTAAACGAGGAGAGAACATGACCGATTCCCACGAGGGTGTAGTTTGAGGCCCGAAGCGCAGCTGAGGGCCTCAATACACACGAGTTGGGAATCGCATTTTCTTCCGAGTTATACATAGTGCTTTATACTCTACACCTATGAGGAAAATATAATCAAAAATCCTTGTAAGATAAAGAATGATATCACTTACATGAGAAGATAACTTAAGAACATTTGAAGTGTCATCATCCATGCGAACAGAACACAAACAAACAAAACACACATTAATACAGTTACACATTACATCGAAAACACTAAACACTTAATTTTACATTAAATAAGTCATATTATCAAAGAACGAAAAAGAATTCGCGCGGACATGTTGATTTTGCCATATTTTTTACTTAAAAATATAAAAGAGACAAATGAAGCAAAGCACATACTGCCAAAAAATGTAAGTGGCCAGTATCATTTTGTGGGCTTCGACATACAAACTTTTTGTTTTTTGGCATTCGCCTGTTCTAGTTTTGAATTATGAATTTAAAAAAAAAAATAGGAGGGGAGAAAATACTTTCTCCCCTAGGGGAGAAAGTAAATCCCATACATTTTTGCCGCCGCATATTCGTTCGCTTGGATTTACGTACTTTCTTTCCTTTTTTTAAGTAAGAACTAATATACTTCCGAATAGGTGTAGTATAAACCAATTTAAACAACTGTTCTCCCTCTCCCTCTAGGCCACTCGAGACTGCCTGTCCCGGCACTTAGTAGAGTTCGGTGAGAACTTGCGCAAACAGAACGAAGTGGCGCTTTATAGTAGATGGAACCACCCTCAAGTACGCGATGGGCTGCGACCTGAAGAAGGACTTCCTCGACCTCTGCATATCTTGCAAGGTGGTCGTGTGCTGTCGAGTGTCACCTATACAGAAGGCTGAGGTGAGGTCATTTATATCAGAAGCAGTTTTAAAAGCTTCCTGGCACATCCATACATTATGCTGATTAATGTATGTAGCCTTTATTTAATTTATGTAACAATAAACCGAAATGTATTATTGCGCTCGCTTCGCTTCGCGATATAAGTTAATTGTCGATAAGTCAACATTCTGGGAAATTCAACTTTTTTGGATTTTCAACTTTTAGGGAATTCAACCGAATGGTCCTAAAGGTTCTTATAATAAAAAAGTTAATTTAAGTTAATTAAAACCTCAGCTCAGTTAATAGAGTGAAGGCATCGCGATTGGTACATTCGCGAATCGGTATATAAGTTTAATATACTTTGATCAGACTAATAATAAATAACATAAAATATCGCGCTCGCTTCGCTTGCGATACAAGTTACGCCTTCTAGACGTCATGGTCGACATACTCGTAGCAAATAACAATTGAGATATCCACTTCTGGGCAAACAGTGGACTGTTGTGACCGTTCTTTCAGTGACATATTTTTCCTGTAACCTGTTTTTTCTCACAGGTAGTGGGGATGGTGTCATCAGCGACGGGCGCAGTGACCCTGGCTATTGGTGATGGTGCCAACGATGTAGCCATGATACAACGAGCATCAGTGGGGGTGGGGATATCAGGAGTTGAGGGGCTGCAGGCTGTGTGTGCGTCAGACTACAGCATCGCGCAGGTGAGTCCTCTTATTTTCAATGAGTTATCTGGGAAAATGCTCAGGGCCTCAAAATTCATGGAACCCCAGTGGCCAGGAAATTTACCGCCAAAAATAAACATGGCTTATCCTGCTTGATTGTGAAATTTTACGGTCGCTGCGCTAGCGTAAGGCTTTCTATGTTTTTATATAATTTTATTAACGACAGTATCTGTATCCCAAACTGATATGATCCGACCGCCCTGTACCCTGCCAAGTTTGTCCACACCAGTGTGAAATACGCTCTTATATTTCTGTATTTATACTCTTAGTTCCGGTTCCTGCTGCGGCTGCTGCTGGTGCACGGCGCGTGGAACTACTCGCGCATCAGCAAGCTCATCCTGTACTCCTTCTACAAGAACATCTGCCTCTACGTCATCGAGCTCTGGTTCGCCATATACTCCGCCTGGTCAGTTACACCGCCGCGCCCTAACCACTCTCCAACTTAGTTACTATGTTAAAAAAATATAATCTTTTAAATAAAATGTTCTCAGGTCGGGGCAGATCTTGTTCGAGCGGTGGACGATAGGTTTCTACAACGTGTTATTCACCGCACTACCGCCCTTCGCCATCGGCCTCTTCGATAAGATTTGTTCAGGAGAAATTATGTTAAGGGTAAGTTATAGACGCCGTTCTACGAAAAAAATTAAATATATCTAGCTCGCTACGCACGTAATATAAATTGGCAAGCCTCAGTCAAGAACATAATATCTCGCGTTCGCTACGCTCGCAATATAAGTTGCCAAGCCTCAGTCAAGAACATGATATCTCGCGTTCGCTACGCTCGCAATATAAGTTGGCAAGCCTCAGTCAAGAACATGATATCTCGCGTTCGCTACGCTCGCAATATAAGTTGGCAAGCCTCAGTCAAGAACATGATATCTCGCGTTCGCTACGCTCGCAATATAAGTTGCCAAGCCTCAGTCAAGAACATAATATCTCGCGTTCGCTACGCTCGCAATATAAGTTGCCAAGCCTCAGTCAAGAACATAATATCTCGCGTTCGCTACGCTCGCAATATAAGTTGGCAAGCCTCAGTCAAGAACATGATATCTCGCGTTCGCTACGCTCGCAATATAAGTTGCCAAGCCTCAGTCAAGAACATAATATCTCGCGTTCGCTACGCTCGCAATATAAGTTGGCAAGCCTCAGTCAAGAACATGATATCTCGCGTTCGCTACGCTCGCAATATAAGTTGCCAAGCCTCAGTCAAGAACATGATTTCTCGCGTGCGCTACGCTCGCAATATAAGTTGGCAAGCCTCAGTCGAGAACATATCTCGCGCTCGCTATGCACGCAATATAAGTTGACAAGTTTCAGTCAAAAACATGACTCATCTCTCCACAATCGATAAAGTAAAGTCTCGCGCTCGACTCGCTCATGATAGTTTTGAATACTAAACGCCAGCTGTCTTTTTATCCCCTATTGAATAGCAGTGTTTTGTCTCAGCACCCTATCCTGTACCTGCCGTCGCAGCAGGGTCTGCTGTTCAACGTGCGCGTGTTCTGGGTGTGGGTGGTGAACTCGCTCCTGCACTCGGTGCTGCTGTTCTGGCTGCCCATGCTGATGTGCACGCACCACGTGCTGTGGCCGCAGGGCAAGGACGGCGGATACCTCGTCATGGGGAACCTTGTCTACACGGTGAGCGAATGCATAATCTGCACGATAAAAAACCTAAACTGACTTTCACATTCATAAGAAATCATGCAAAATTACAAAATAGGTAATAGAGATCTATTTAAATTACAGTATGTGGTGATGACGGTGTGCCTGAAGGCGGGTCTGGCCACGCACTCGTGGACGTGGGTGACGCACGTCGCCATCTGGGCGTCCATCGGCACGTGGATGATCTTCATCATGATATACAGGTCAGTACACTACTTCACTATAATAATTAGATAGTACATATTGGAATATTAATATAACGTGCAATCCTGCTACACTCAATTTTATTATAAATTAATATAACTCAGTCATCATGATATCTTACTTGTGCTCGCTACGCTAGCAATATAAGTAAATACACCTCATTCAAATTAACAATCTCGCGCTCGCTTCGCTCGCAATATAAGTTAGTACACCTCAGTCAAATTAACAATCTCGCGCTCGCTACGCTCGCAATATAAGTTAGTACACCTCAGTCAAATTAACAATCTCGCGCTCGCTACGCTCGCAATATAAGTTAGTACACCTCAGTCAAATTAACAATCTCGCGCTCGCTATGCTCGCAATATAAGTTAGTACACCTCAGTCAAATTAACAATCTCGCGCTCGCTACGCTCGCAATATAAGTTAGTACACCTCAGTCAAATTAACAATCTCGCGCTCGCTACGCTCGCAATATAAGTTAATACACCTCAGGAAAATTGATAATCTCACGCTCGCTACGCTCGCGATGTAAGTTAATATACCTCAGTGAAAGTGACAATGTTCGCAAACGATTTGTAGCCCGAATTCTTTCCGAATTTTCAAAGTAAACTGGCTTCGCTTTGTGCTCGTTTCATTTAAGCTATTGCCTATTTTTGTACCATGAAATACAGGGCCAGATCAACCCTGGGCGTGTGTGCACGTATACGATGCCTGAGATTAGAATTTCGGTCCTAAGGTTGCGGTTCCATGGACGCGGAGCTGGGTGAACCGGAGCAGTGCGTGAATTGACCAATCACAATGTTTCGACTGACGTGAAGTGCATATCCCAAGCGCTGTGATTGGCCTATTATTGCACCGCTCCACCTAGCTCCTTGTGAATGAACCGTTTGCTAAAGCCTTGTTTTGTGTTTTAGTAACCTGTACCCGACGCTGAACATGGCGTCGGTGTTCCGCGGAATGGACCGCATGGTGTTCAGCTCGATCGCCTTCTGGCTCGGCCTGCTCATCGTGCCCGTCGCCACGCTCATACCGGACTTCGTCGTCACCGTGTAAGTACGCCGTCCTAGCATGTTATATGCCCTACAGCGGTGCTGTTTCGGTCTAACTAAAATAAGACCACACCTATCAGTGTCTGTAATGAGGGAACATTAAAGGGACACGGCACTATAAACGAACTAATTTTCATACACATAAACAACTAGAAAGAACACCCAGATCCAGAACAATCCCAACTATGCTACTCTAAGTATGCTCTAAGTCTAAGCTAAGCATATATACCTAAGTCTTCCCACCACCTTACCTCGATTATACTATAGGCTATGCACTCCATACTAAAAACTCAATTTCGTACAAATGTGCAACAAGTGTCTGTATAGGTTTAAATGTGCGTGCGCAGGATTTCTGGGCACTAAATCGCCGATTGTGACAGGATGGTAAAAAAATATGTACAATTTAAGGCACCTTCCCCCTTTTTTCCCCTTGTTCCCTCAACTTCCTGAACAACATACCATGTTATGTATGTTTTTACAAGGTCTCGAACGCCAAAAGATAGGTCAGAATATAGCACATCGATCGTGCCGCAACGCCCAAGGTTGTCGTATGAGTACTATACCAGCGGACACAAAACTAACCCGGCATAATGACTACAGTTTGGGTCGGTCGAAAGGCGCCCGCGACGCGCCGCAAACAGGCGCTATAGTCGGCGCGATCGATCGACCCACTCCCAGCACTGCGAGTTTCATGCGCTTCGCCATCGAAGTGAATGAAGATATGTCGTCCCCTAACTTAAGAAGACATTCCGAAGAAGTCAGGTTCTCGAGGAAACGAAATAAAGTGTCGTTCACGAAAGACCGCCAGCGCCGCCGCGAAGGTGGCCTACGTCCTATATACGAAGATAAAGTTTTAGTTATTAACCAGTAAGGTGATAATAATCCATACGAAATTATGTATTTGTTCGCTGTTCTTGTGCTGCTTTTCACTGGGTCTGTTTGTCGGTTTGGCTGCGGGATTTCCGCTGCTTCGAATATTCGCGAAAAGTTCTTCCCAAAATCTCCCTGCAGCTAATTGTTCGGCCAAAGTTGTGTGGTCTATGGGTCAGTGACCATAAAAATCTCAAAATCAGCCTTGAGCATTGAAGTAGATACTTAATTTCTTCATGGATATTACATTCATTTATTTAAACCGATTAGTAGGCTCTATAGATTTATTTCTGATGTACTTGAGTTCACAAGTTAGTAGGTATCGTTCAAACATTTCACATCATAAGGGAGTAGTAACATTTTATAAAGGCAATCGCTGAGGCCTTTTAACGAACTCTTGCTATAGCAACATATTTTAAAACTTTGTTCTATATTAGGGTAGTTGACAGTAAGAAAATATTTTGAAGCTTACTATTTTTTATGGTGGCTTATGATTTACAAATACGAAAAATCGATCACATTGATTAAATAAATCATGATGGCCACGTGACAGCAAACGCGTCAAGTTTTGCAACATGTGACGTCACACGAGTCGCCATGACAGCTTGACGCGTTTTGTTGGAGAAATGTCAAGTAGTTAATAAATATATGAAATAATGTCTTACAATTTGTTTTTTACAGAAATATTAATATTTCAGTTAAATTAGAGAATAAGGCAATCTATGAATTAGTTTCTTAAAATTAGTCAACTACCCTATTTGTGTATCCCCACCACATAACTCACGCAAGTTAGCTTCCGGGCGTAATACTAGTATTTTTGATAATGTTTTTCATTTTGCAACTCTTCGACTTATATACGACTGTGTTGCTACTTGCTACTAGGTAGACTGATAGAAGAGGCGACTGGCGGTGGCAATGTTAATATTTACTTCAATGAGAATTTGTAAATATGTTCATAAAGATGTACAAATGGAAATATAATGAAAATCACCCAGGATTATACGGTTCGTGTTTACTTCTGTAATTGTACGTATGAGTAAATGAGTATTATTGGTACCATAAAGCCCGCAACCTGATAGGGGTTTCTCAATCAATGAAACTGAACAACTATCACCAGAAAATTCTTTCAGGAAATGATAAAAAATGCTTTCCCTTACAAATTGTCTGATCGAGGTTGTCATTTTGTATGGGAAAGTAAAAAAAAAATCGTCTCCGGAAAGAACTTCCTGATGGAAGTTGTTCAGTTTCGTTGACTGAGCAACCCCTATTAATTTGCGGGAAGCTGTCCCTTACACCCGGTATAGAAAATATACACATTATTCATCTGATTGTACATAATTAATAATGTATCGTTAGAAATGAACTGTATTGTATAATATTAGATTTTTGTTAGATATTTGTTTGAAGTTGTACATTAGTACCTTAGTACACCGCATTTCAGTTTTGTATTCGTTCATTGTATTCGTATGATAGGTAAACATTTCTTCCATGCTGAACTGGGAGTGATAGAAAAACGTAGAATGTGCCAGCTGCATCTCCTCCCGGGCATGCTGTTAAAAACAGCTAAGGGATATGAGGGTTTCAGTATTGTAATTTAGGCGATGGGCTGACAACCTGTCACTATAGCAATATACAGATCCATCTGGAATAACCCTCAAAATTTGTCAGACGAGGCGGAACGACCTTTGTGTAGGTCCTTTACGCTCTGCCTACCCCTTTAAGGATAAAGGCGTGATTATATGTATGTATGTATGTGATAGGTAAACATATCTCTTTAAAAATTGGTCGGTAGGTCGCTTTATCCATTCTGAAATCCTATTTACCTACCTTATTTTAAACTTTATTATTTTTGTTATCATTAAAATTCCATTATCGTTTGAGTGCCTTTTTGTTGCGATTAAGAGAGTTAATCCATGCTGGACTGGGAACGATTGTGCCATTGAAAAACATAGAATGTGCCAGCTGCTTATCCTCCCAGGCATGCTGCAGAAGTCAGCAAAGGTATTTGTATTGTAATTTAAGCGATGAGCTGACAACCTATAGCGATACAAAATTATTAATAAAAATTATTCAATCTAAAATTGCCTCAATATTTATCAGATGTGGTGAAAACGCCTTTTGCGTAATACTTATTTGTATTTATGAAATTTCTAAAAAAAAAATACCTTGTTTTCAGTATACGCAATTCGATGTTCAAATCGATGACTGAAGCGGTGCGCGAGAGCGAGATAAAGCAACGCGATCCCGCCGCGCTGCTCGCACAGCCGAGGCACTCGTAAGTACCCACACCGACACACACATACACACACATACACAACACACATGATAACATACACGAGGGTTCACGATACTGCAAAATACTGGATACTAAACGATATTTCAATTTTCTCTCGATATAAACATGTTTTTTTGTCGATTTGCCGCTTTTAGACAATAAAGTTTAGTAGGTTTCCATGGTATAAATTTGTAAAAAACGCATTCAAAATTAAAACATACAAACGAAAGTGATTTGATAAACTATAATTTTGTAAAAGAACATAAGTGAAAAAAAGCCTAAACTAAACCTTAAAAAAAAGGTTTTGCAAGATTCACAGTTTGTGCTTATGAAATTTTAATTTGTAGCTTCGTGAACTACCCACACACATAAGTATTTTTTCCAAGATTTAGTTAATAAAAAGAAGACAATATGAGTTACTATAGAGTTTTAGATTTATTAAGTTGTTTTACTTCTTTTCAATTTAGAATATAGATATCACATAAGGATAGAAAAAACTTCTCTTTTGTTTAAATATATTTTTAGCATAACGAAACTGATCCATCATTATCATTATGGTTTCGGATTTGCACAAAACCCTTAATTACCACTTCACGGTTTTTGTTCACGGAATATATGGGCCCCAGATATTATAACACATTTTGCATACTAGATTACTAGGCTCCATAAACGTTCTAAAAATCTAATTAGTCTAATCTGAATAGATTTTATCCAATTAACTAATAAAAAAGTCAGTCTTAATTATATACAAAATAACGTTTATAGAGTCAAAATTATAGAGAGAAAATAGTAAAGACTGATAGTAGTAGGTCTATTCTACTAAAAAGACTAAGTTCTTCTACATTACACTTTAAGACTGACCCTACATTATTTATAACTTTATTAGTTATATACATGACATAACTAAATAATTGAACTAAATTATGTGATGTTTAATATAGTTTAGGTACTGAAGTTTGATTGGAAATTGAATGTGTGTGTGTTCGTTGTGTGCAGTGTGTATTTTACAATAGATTAGAACGTTATACTGTCTTATATGTAAATATATGTGTATATATGTTGCATATAACCAAGAAAGTATAGTTGAATCACTATACTATATTTGTATTCATATTTCTATGATAGCATTTATGAAGCACTATATTCCAAAATTATCAACTATACAGGGTGTAAAAAATAGCTGACCAAACTTTAGGGTGTGAACCTACCCATAAAACTGAACAACTTTCCCCAAGGAACATAGGTCGAAATATAATTAAAAAAAAGGCCTTCCATACAAAAACAGTCGAACCTCCGACACCATTAGTATGTGAGGGTAATTTGTTTTTTCGTATTTCGACCTATGTTCTTTAGGGAAAGTTATTCAGTTTTTTGGATAGATTCGCACCCTAAAGCTTGGTCAGCATTTTTTTTACACCCTGTATATAATTTATTTACTTTTATCAAAGCATGGTTTTCAATACTAATATAACTGGAATGGTGAATTCTATTGGCACAATTTGGTTTCTGCACATAATGGTCGCATGAATGCTATCACTTACATTACACTATTATTTTAATCATCAGAGTTTAAATCGACCATTGCTTCTGAATGACTATTTACATACAACTATATTCAGTAGCAATTTTCAAAACTCAAACAAATACCATAAACGTTCGACTACATACAATCAGCGTGCGACGGATTGCGTATACGCATTCCGTCGGTCGCGTAAAATCAGGGTCATCGCAGGCGACTGACAAAACGATGTCATCTCTTTCCTGCGGGCTTATGATGCGCACTGTAGACTTGGTTTTGTCTACACATTATCTCTTTAGTTGCTCACTTCACAACGGAAAAGGACAGGGATTTAATCATAGTGAAGTATGCAACACGTGTAGACAAATCAAAGTCTACAGCCCTGCTGAAACGAAAGAGAGATCCGACCAGTCGTGTGCGATGCCTATCAGTGTGTAGTGTGCACGCTAAGTATTTAGTGTCCATTTCCGTATTATTTTTAGTTCGCTTTGCATCGCCCCCCCCGCACCTACCCGCTACACTCGTATTAATGTGCTGCATGCCCCTTTGTCGGAACAGTGTCGCCATCTATGTTTAATGGGCCTTTCGTTAGTAGGTAAAAACTCAGCTTTTCAGCTGGGCTATCATGCCTTCTACGACAAAATTTTGTCGTCGCTTTAACTCTTGCGTTGCGTACTTCACTATGATGAATGCTTACCATTTTTCATTGTGAAGTGCGCAACGTACGAGATAATTTGACGAAAAAATTATGCCGTAGCGTCCATGTCCATAAACTGAATGATTTTCGTAAGGATTATAAATAAAAAACAAAAAAATACCTCTACAGATGTGTTTTTTTTATTTATATATCTTGTATCTTACGAAAGTTCAGTTTTATAGCTGTAGCTGAGGGTTGTTTCAACTATGTAAAGGTCCATAATGCAATGTAATATACCCAATGATAAATGTACAGTCGATGTCTATTTGTAAGTAAACTAAGTCGACGAATAGGTACTTCAAGTAGGTCACGGATATTTTGCGTTCCAATAAAGAAAATATCTTCATTGGCCATCTTGCGTAGACGATAAGTTTTGTAAAAGCAAACACATAATGTTTACATAAAAGCAACTTAAATTATAGTTACTGACTTGCTATCCACCTCGAATCTCGGTTTGCAAAATAACTGACTTCCGAAGCGAGGTAGCATGCGAGTCTGTCCGACTGATTTAGATCGTTTGTATGAAAATGTTTTACTGTTTTAACTTTTACTGTGATATGTGAGCTCAGATTTTTCTTTATTGGATCAAGCTAAATAATGAAACGCGTCTCCAAAGCGGCCGTGTAAGTGCGTTAGTACGAGTGTGACGGCATTTAAAGCAGCACGTAGGCTAGAGTTGACGTTTGGTTGTCGTGGGTGTAGCAAGAGCTGCGGGGAGCCGGTGGGGCTGCGCTGGCGGCGGCGGGCCGTCGCGCCCGAGCACTCGCCCACGCTGCGCTCCGAGCCCACAATGCCTACAATGCCCACCAATGGGCACCTCCAGCATTCCCCCAGAGAGCGGCCGCGGCACCGGCCCCGCATGCGAAACTCGCACGTCATTTGACACTTTGTCGTCATCTGAAGTTTTCAATGGACTGTGTTAAGGCGAATGAAAGCGCGATAGGGTTTGATAGGGACCCAACTCTGAATTGCTCTTTGGAAGCTAAACGCTATGCGTTAAAACGAAGAGGCGTGGGCGGTATTTGTGACATGTCAATCATACAGCGATAGTAAAAATAATACGGAAATGGACACTAAATACTTAGCGTGCACACTACACACTGATAGGCATCGCACACGACTGGTCGGATCTCTCTTTCGTTTCAGCAGGGCTGTAGACTTTGATTTGTCTACACGTGTTGCATACTTCACTATGATTAAATCCCTGTCCTTTTCCTCACGATTCTCATATTTTCGAATATATTTATCACAACATGCAAGACTAATACTGAATTGAATAGATATTGAAATTATTTATGATTTTTAAATGTGGAATATATTTCCGCTAGCGTTTCTATTAATATATGTAGAATCTCATAGAATCTGCTATGCTAAAATAGTCACAATTTCAAGTTAGCTGAAACTATAGAACAGCTTAGTTAGTATCGTAGTGTTTTAAGATACCTATGGAGTTTATCAAGGAGTATAGTACCAATGGAGTGAGAAACAAAATGGAAGTAAGACTGTTCTATAGATTTAGATAACTATATTTCTTTGATTGTATTATTCCAAAGTCTTCTGCTAGAGGTCGAGTTCCAAACCCAACGACATAGGACATTTTTATACTTTATGTGGACATTGATTTATTTCTAATCGTAACTAATATTTATTTCAAGATGGACTTACGTCACTTATATATTAAGAGGATTAACCGCCGGCCAATGGTAAATAAGAAATATAGAGTTTGTTACGAGTGCGTATGCCCCACGTTAGTATTACACGTTTGCGCCAGAGCTAGTTATTGGCTCATATTGTTTAATATAATATGCACTTTGTTCCATTATTATAGTCTTTCTAGAATCTTCCTTAATTAAAATGGCGTCGATTTAGGTAAAAACATTCGTAAGCTAAATTGGTTACAGTCCTCTTTCATTTAACATCGTAATTATCAGATCTGAGAGCTATTTATTTTACCGCATTTCAAATATTTAAAAAAGTATATTTTTTACTGACAAAAGATGCTTATAGCTGGGTATAGGTCATTACCCGTGCCAGTTATAAACTTAAGTACTACTCCGTCTTTTATTTTTTGATAAGATAAAAAATTACTTTGGATTGTTGTCTGCCAAAATTGACGCCAATATATTGCATTTAAAAGCTCACAAAAACCAACGATTGTCCCAAAATGTTCTACTCCTATAAAAGTTATTTATTAAATATATTTTTGTAAAAAATGATAATTACCTATTCCATGTTAATAAAATTAGGTATATTCCTATATTTTCGTATGTAAATATTCTGAGTGCCATAAATTATAAAATTAAACTTTGTAAATATTAATTGGCCAATATTTTCTGCAATTAGTGTAGGTGTAAAGACGAGTTCTTCTTATACATACATACATACATATATTCACGCCTTTATCCCTAATGGGGTAGGCAGAGCAAAAACGACCTAAACATAGGTCGTTCCGCCACGTCTGACAAGTTTTGAGGGTTAATACAGATGATGATTATGTATATTGCTATAGTGACAGGTTGTCAGCCCATCGCCTAAATTGCAATACACTGAAACCCTCTAATCCCTTAGCTGATTTTTACAGCATGCACGGGCGGAGATGCAGCTGGCACATTCTATGTTTTTCTATCACTCCCAGTCCAGCATGGAAGTAGGTTTTACTCTTATTGATATTTCAAAACTAGCGTAAAAATCACTGTTATTTAGATTCCCGTTAATAAATATAGTTCAGCAGAAAAAAAATTTAAGATCGCAAAAGATCGACATTCCGTCTAAAATATGGATATTTATTTTTATCACTTTAATAATTTTGAATACCTAGTGCTTTTGGCTCATATTAATATAATGTATGAAAATCTGTTGGCTTAGGTAGAAATTACCTACTCCTAACGTAACTGAATGAATATAACTTATTATTCTTAAATTTTAAAAATTTGGAATACAACTCAGTATCCCTAATTTTGTAAATATTTTCATACAAAATAGTGACATTAGTCCGTCAATCTATTTGCACGGAAATAAAATTAAACGTAGCGTTTTTGTATGAATCATCATCTATTATTATTAAGCAAAAGGATTTTTGCCATATATTATTTTTACCGTACATTAATATTAGTCAGAGACCTCACAATTTTTAAAGTGATAAAAATAATATGTACTTTGAAAAATAATTAAAAATGGTATGCTTGCAAGGTATTGGCCTCAATTCACGCCGTCCAGTTACTAATTCTAATTCTTAGTAGCGCTGTCACTTTCTTAAGTTTGACATAAGAACAGGATGGCAAACAAATACGTGAGTTTGACATTTCTTATCTGACATAAGACTGCTTAAATTAAGTAAAATTAGTGAGCACGCTCTATGGTCATTCCTTATTTAAAGTGCCGTACGTCAAATTAAGAATGTCAAAGTCACGTGTTTGTTTGCTATCCTGTTCTTATGTCAAATTTAAGAAAGTGACAGCGCTACTAAGAATTAGAATTAGTAATAGTGCGTCCTGAATTAGCACCATTGTAAGTGTGAAACACTGTGATTTTCGTAGATTTTGTACCGAGTTTTGTGATAGCTGTTAGTAGAATATGAAATAGTATATTCGATAGATTAGTGTAATATAACTTAACTAAACTTACTCAAAAGTATTGAAGTTGCAAATTATTTATTTTGGTTATGAAGGATTCAAGTAAGGTGGCTAGTTTTAGGAAACAATTCGTTTGTTAAAATATCGCCATATTATTTATTACAGTGTGTTGCTTTAGTGAACACTACACATATACAGGGTGTAAAAAAATAACTGGTACTACTCCCCGTAGTAAAAAACCGTACCTATTCAATTTAACATTCCGGTCTAAAAGCCTCGCAATTGCTGTATGAGAATGGTTCAGTAGTTTGTCAGTTATTTATTTAACACTCTATTTAAACATAGCTAAATCTAAAATATATGAGAATCTCTATTGGTAACAGATATTTTATCTGACTACTGCAGTTTGGTCATACTTGTGTGCATAAATGTACCTACACGCGCAATAACTTAGTGTGCGTGAGTTCACCATAGTGAACCTGTATTTACGCACACATGCGCACACATACGAACAACTACAAGTATGGCTAAATGGCAGTCATGAGATAATATAACTACATGTTGTTCTTCCTAGAATGTAAATACCAGAGACGCTAAAACTGTATATTTATAAGAATATTCTGTAAACCTACTTCCTTAGCTACTTTAATTTGCTCTTCATCTTTTTTCTTTTTTTTTACACTTGTGTTTGTCTCTTTTCTCACTTTCTCTTTTCAAATGTGGTATGGCCGATTTATATGACACATCATTACAGTAATTAATTTTAAACCTATACGGAGTGTAAGGGACAGCGTCCCGCAAACTGATAGGGGTTGCTCAGTCAACGATACTGAACACATATCACCAGGTTATTTTTTCAGGAGATGAAAATAAAATTTTGCTTTTCCATACAAATTGTCTGATCGATGTGGTCATTTTGTATGAAAAAGCAAATTTTTTTTTTTCATTTCCTGAAAAAAAAAACCTGGAGGTAGTTGTTCAGTTTCGTTGACTGAGCAACCCCTATAAGTTTGCGGGAAGCTGTCCCTTACACCCCGTATACTATATGAAAAGAAAGTTGCGATTTTCTCGTCTTTAGATATACAGACCATGATAATGACCGTGGTATCACCACATTTATTAATTTATTATAGTGGTATTACTTTAATTAATAGGACCCCATTCAGTGGTGGTAGGTTGGATTCCCACGGTGGGCACATACGTTAAGATAAATTATGACTGCAAGATTGTTTCCAAATTGATTATGACGATGCAGGGTAAATTGCGACTGACGCTGTAGAAAATTGGAAAATGCAATCAAGTCGCTAATTTACTGTTTGTTTTGTGTCATGTTATTTGGCGTACCACAAACTACTTAATACTTGAAATGACTCTGAATCTATTCTCCTTATGCTTCCAAAACTTCCAATAAAATAAGACTCAATTTTACATAAAGGCTTCTGTTTTGCTGTTAAGAGAACTTTATATTCAATAACATTAAAGAGTTTAGATATATCTACTACCTACTTATAAAATACAGAGTGTATTCTCAAAACATTATCTCACTTATTCAAAGTTTCCAAAACATCTTGTATAATGGTAATGGTATGTTTTAATACAAAATAAAGCGGAATTATACATTAACATACATGGAATGTGTGACGACAATCACTTAAGTAGATGGAGAGAATGGAAAAATAATTGAAATAACACTGAACAATAGAAAGAAATAAAGAAGTACACAGGTTAGCTGGAAGATTGTTGGAAGTGGAAGTCTACTATAGCCTATTAAAATAATACAACTATATTAAAGGTATGTGATCTAAAACAGCAAAAGGAAGATTATTATATGTAAAATTGAGTCTTATTTTATTGGAAGTTTTGGAAGCATAAGGAGAATAGATTCAGAGTCATTTCAAGTATTAAGTAGTTTGTGGTACGCCAAATAACATGACACAAAACAAACAGTAAATTAGCGACTTGATTGCATTTTCCAATTTTCTACAGCGTCAGTCGCAATTTACCCTGCATCGTCATAATCAATTTGGAAACAATCTTGCAGTCATAATTTATCTTAACGTATGTGCCCACCGTGGGGAATCCAACCTACCACCACTGAATGGGGTCCTATTAATTAAAGTAATACCACTATAATAAATTAATAAATGTGGTGATACCACGGTCATTATCATGGTCTGTATATCTAAAGACGAGAAAATCGCAACTTTCTTTTCATATAGTATACGGGGTGTAAGGGACAGCTTCCCGCAAACTTATAGGGGTTGCTCAGTCCAACGAAACTGAACAACTACCTCCAGGTTTTTTTTTTCAGGAAATGAAAAAAAAAAATTTGCTTTTTCATACAAAATGACCACATCGATCAGACAATTTGTATGGAAAAGCAAAATTTTATTTTTCATCTCCTGAAAAAATAACCTGGTGATATGTGTTCAGTATCGTTGACTGAGCAACCCCTATCAGTTTGCGGGACGCTGTCCCTTACACTCCGTATAGGTTTAAAATTAATTACTGTAATGATGTGTCATATAAATCGGCCATACCACATTTGAAAAGAGAAAGTGAGAAAAGAGACAAACACAAGTGTAAAAAAAAAGAAAAAAGATGAAGAGCAAATTAAAGTAGCTAAGGAAGTAGGTTTACAGAATATTCTTATAAATATACAGTTTTAGCGTCTCTGGTATTTACATTCTAGGAAGAACAACATGTAGTTATATTATCTCATGACTGCCATTTAGCCATACTTGTAGTTGTTCGTATGTGTTGCGCATGTGTGCGTAAATACAGGTTCACTATGGTGAACTCACGCACACTAAGTTATTGCGCGTGTAGGTACATTTATGCACACAAGTATGACCAAAACTGCAGTAGTCAGATAAAATATCTGTTACCAATAGAGATTCTCATATATTTTAGATTTAGCTATGTTTAAATAGAGTGTTAAATAAATAACTGACAAACTACTGAACCATTCTCATACAGCAATTTGCGAGGCTTTTAGACCGGAATGTTAAATTGAATAGGTACGGTTTTTTACTACGGGAGTAGTACCAGTTATTTTTTTTACACCCTGTATATGTGTAGTGTTCACTAAAGCAAACACACTGTAATAAATAATATGGCGATATTTTAACAAACGAATTGTTTCCTAAAACTAGCCACCTTACTTGAATCCTTCATAACCAAAATAAATAATTTGCAACTTCAATACTTTTGAGTAAGTTTAGTTATGTTATATTACACTAATCTATCGAATATACTATTTCATATTCTACTAACAGCTATCACAAAAACTCGGTACAAAATCTACGAAAATCACAGTGTTTCACACTTACAATGGTGCTAATTCAGGACGCACTATTACTAATTCTAATTCTTAGTAGCGCTGTCACTTTCTTAAATTTGACATAAGAACAGGATAGCAAACAAACACGTGACTTTTGACATTCTTAATTTGACGTACGGCACTTTAAATAAGGAATGACCATAGAGCGTGCTCACTAATTTTACTTAATTTAAGCAGTCTTATGTCAGATAAGAAATGTCAAACTCACGTATTTGTTTGCCATCCTGTTCTTATGTCAAACTTAAGAAAGTGACAGCGCTACTAAGAATTAGAATTAGTAACTGGACGGCGTGAATTGAGGCCAATACCTTGCAAGCATACCATTTTTAATTATTTTTCAAAGTACATATTATTTTTATCACTTTAAAAATTGTGAGGTCTCTGACTAATATTAATGTACGGTAAAAATAATATATGGCAAAAATCCTTTTGCTTAATAATAATAGATGATGATTCATACAAAAACGCTACGTTTAATTTTATTTCCGTGCAAATAGATTGACGGACTAATGTCACTATTTTGTATGAAAATATTTACAAAATTAGGGATACTGAGTTGTATTCCAAATTTTTAAAATTTAAGAATAATAAGTTATATTCATTCAGTTACGTTAGGAGTAGGTAATTTCTACCTAAGCCAACAGATTTTCATACATTATATTAATATGAGCCAAAAGCACTAGGT
>JARACY010004261.1:0-27844 GCA_029255725.1 Scrobipalpa atriplicella | reverse complement strand
TTTAAATAACCCTCTACATTTCTCCCAACAGTACCACCAGATATAGATGATGACGTCAGCAGTAGTGAAATATTGGTGAAGGAAGGAGAGGATGCTGCTCTAAGATGCGTCGCCAGTGGAACACCAGACCCTACTATCACTTGGAGAAGAGAAGACTCCAGACACTTCAAGATTGATAACCAGACACAAGGTAATGTACTTAAACAATCATCATCAGCTCATATACGTCCCCACCGACGGGCACGATCCTAACCTAAAAAGAACGATCGGGCCTAAATTGACCACGTGGTCCCAGTACGGATTAGTAAACGGCGGACTTAACAAATAAAATAGGTTAAAGGTCAAGAGTAGTGATAATATATGTTAGATATTTTGAAGTAATTTTTTGTATCAACAGATTACTGTTAGGTGTATTAACACTTATTAGGTAAAATGAAGTCTAACTGAAGTACCTATATAAATTAAAGTTAGGTACATAACGATTCAAGAGTTTGATTGTCTTAAACGGTTGCTAGCCGTTTCGACTCATGCAGATTAACTCATTTAAAATAGTTATATCTATCTGTAATATCAACTCGAAATACAATTTAGGTAGTTTGTGAGCTAAGTATAAACTAGACGCGGTTTCGTTCACTTTTGGACCCACAAACGAACTAAAACAATCCACTGGAATCCTAAAACGCTCGACAGCACGATTCGTTACCAAGTCAAACAGCAAGCGTTCTGATTTTGACGTCGACGACAATAGCCACCGGAACTCCAGGGCTATATTATGACCACGCTTTAAATGAACGCGTTTTAAAAAGGAACTGACGCCGCCGACTTGAGATTTGACATTGATTTGACAGTTCTCCTTATACTGCAGCGCCTCCGCCCACGTTCATTGAGAGCCGCGTCGCACGGCAACTCCGGGGCTAAACTTGTGCAATCACAGATAACTGTCCGCTCGCAACAAACGCAAAAACTGGCAGTGCACTGGAACTGCGTCATGCCACTGGCAGTCAGTTTGCGGGATAGTATAAACTACCAACTACTGCGCTACGTCGAATTGAATGTAAACTCTCTCATTTGCATTGTGAGCTTTAACCAACTTTCCTAGAGTAGTAGTTTCAAGCCTACCTTTGTGCGACGAATTATTTTCATTTTATTCAACGGACGTCGCTTTGTTTTTCTCTCTAATGGAAGAGGTTTTTTTTTGCGTGCCCTTTTCCTTGTTGTTTCTGTTAGTAAATTGTAACTGTTTATTAAGTAAAGGATTTGAAAATAATTTAAATTGTGCTTGACTGGGATTGTGAAAAAGACAAAATGGAACAGATGTTTCATTTATGTACATTTAGATATTTGATGAAACTAAGTAGCTAAATACAAATTTAATCTACAAAATAGGATTATTGAGATCAGTTATTACAGCCAATATAACCAAACAGGATATTGGCGATCTTATTCAAATTTCTTTCCGAATCTAGCAATATCGTGGGGTACTTGCCGAAAATGAACAAAAAGGAAACAACTTTTTTATTCTATTCTCGTCGCAATAAAGGCTCGAATCCGTGTTATCTCGCGCGATATTTTCCGTTAAGACGCTCTTCCGTTTCCTTGTCGACCCTTAACGAGGCATTAGGTCACTAAGCACCGATAAACCCAATGATACGAGATTCTCTCACCAACCAAGCCGATGAAGGAAACACATTTATTATCCAGAAAACTGTCGCCATTTTTATTCGGCCCGTCAATGAAACGGTCACAAGTTTTCGGTCAGATCATAAATCTTATCAAATTGGAGTCTGTTTGGGTCGAACCTTTGAATGGTGGGGCGTATCAACATCTTAAGTGGAATTGTGGATTTAGGATTTATTTATTGTATCCAGTTATAAATTATGAGTCCTTTGTCTTTCTTCTCATGTTGTAAGCTTAGTATTATTGCTTCAAAAAACCGTGAAAGAACCCGCTCGATAAAAATTAAGTGTCAATATTTTTTTAATCTATACTCAATTTGTAGGTTTATTGAATTTAAAAAAAATAAATATAAAATCGTTTCTAAACGTATTAAAATATTGAAGATACAAAAAAAAAATACTCGCAAGGCCCGTTTTCACAATAAAATCTACTATTTTTATTGTTTTTTTTATTCTTTTTATTATAACGGGTTTCCCCATCTCTGTTTAAATAAATAATGCTGAATAAGTATACTAAAATAATAAGGAAATCCCTCCCTACGTTAATTTTAAATTCTAATTAATAAAAACAAAGGGGTCGTAGAGCGACGAAAAAAGGAGTTCCTATATTCAGACATATTATTACGAAAAAATTCTTGCGCTGTTTAGAAAAATATTACTTTTGTATTTTTATTAGCTAAAATAGCGACAGAGTGGCGGCCCGGCCACGTAGAAGATGGAGAGATGACTTGGAGACATTCCTTCCAAACTGGCAGTCAGAAACACAAGACCGAGACATGTGGCGTGAAAGTGTGGAGGCCTTTGCCCTGCAGTGGGACACATTACAGGCTACATAAAAAAAAACATCTAGTACCCTTATAATTCTGCTTATAACAGAAAATTTCACTACCAAAATTGACAGACAAACTGGAGGATTTTCTAATCTAAAATCCTTTGCAGTGTCAAAATGGAGCGGTCCTTGGCTGAATCTCAGTTCTGTCGAGAGGACTGTGTCGGGAGCCTACTTGTGTATAGCCACCAATGGGGTTCCACCATCAGTTAGCAAGAGGATACAGATCAATATCATGTGTAAGTTCTAGATTTTAGAATTGATGTTGTCGTACCTCTACATTTTAACAGAAAGATTGACCCATTGCTTATAGCATCAATTTACACTGCACTTGTGGTGTCTCTTCAAATAACATGGACCTGGGGTCCTGGGACCATGTGTGGACAGTCATTCACGAAGCTGTGCACGTGGCTGCACACTGCTCTTGATATGTGTGACATTTGCCTTCAACACGCAAAGCTTCACATTTGAACATCAACTGCTATGCACAAAACTTGCAATAAAGATACTCTATTTGCTTAGTATTTTGCAAATGTAAATCCAAAATGAATTAACTTTCATTCTTAGGCCCGTATTTATAATCAGCTCTCAAGAGTGACAGCGAGTTTGAGTCCGTATCAGAAATGAAATGTCATTACAGTACAAATGATCTGTCAAATCCATACTTAATATTGCTCTCAATCTTGAGATCGCTTTATAAATACGAGCCTTAGAGTTAATTAATTGTATCTATAAAATAAGTTCTAAATGAACCTGATGTTTTCAGTTATACCAGCAGTATGGGCAGGCAGAGTTGCCATTCGAGCCCTACATGGTAGCGTAGTCACTCTACAATGCACGGCGGAGGCTCATCCGACTCCAGTAGTCTTCTGGACCCTAAACGGGGAGCAGAGACTTGTCAATGGTAAGTTAATTTTAGAAAGGAAAAACACAACAAAGGTAAACTAGATACACGTAGAAGAAAAGAAAAAAGGAACGAAAAAAGTATTTTATATTATGTACGAAAAATAACTTAATTCAAAGAAATTATTCTCAAACACAGTATACTTCTACTTCGACAACAGCACTTGTAGAGTATACAGACTGTAAATGTTTAAGAATTCAATCACCCAAAATAATTGCATTCAAAAGATCCTTTAAGTAAGGTCGTTAAAGAACGAGAGCAGTAGGTTTATTGTATATTTAATCTTATATTCGGCAACTGCGCAATAAAGCGTTAAGGCCTAAGGTGTTCGGCTTTTATTGGTTTAAGACAGCAAGACCATCTCAAAAGTAATTTTCGCAGAAATTTCGTAGTCCCCTTCCACGCGCCCCCCTGGGTAATCCCACGGCGTGTTCAATATCAACACCATTACGACTACAATTTATAACCCTCAAGGCTTGAATTTTGAATGTTTGGTGCTACAAATTCATTTGGCGCGGAAATGAAATTTTATATCATTCGTGAGCCAAGCTTGGCGATGTAATGTTTGTTTATTACCTCTGCGGCGTCTAAGCGGCTCGCAAATCTTGTTATTTGGGTGGCAAGTCAAGATTTTTCGAGAAATTTGTTTTTATTGCAGAGAAATTCTGATTTGAAGAGTACGTTATATTATTTAGGACACGCCGACTCCACGTTATTTTATTTGTTTTCCGTGAGTTTCATGTGGTTGATTTTTAATCAAAGGGAATCCTTGAAAAAAAAAACTGATGAAAGACTGAATCATATTTATTTTTACCATGCATCCCAATTTGCCTGGAGATTTCTTAAGGACCTATATGGGGTTCAGTTCAACCATAAGATATATTTTTCAAAATCTTACCCACTATATTTTTTTTTAAGTAGGTTTTTTCAACTGGGCATTCTTTTTAGGTTCCAAGCACCATATCAGCATGTCCACTAGAGGGTACCGGCATACCCTAACACTCGTAGTAGAGAATATGACGAGAGACGACGCAGGGGCATACAGGTGCCACGTCGAGAACAGTATGGGACGAGCTCAAGCAGAACTGTTTCTGCACAGTAAGTTTATAGTTTTATGTAGACGATCTCATTTCTATTTATGTTTCGATTTATTGATAATGTTCATTTTTTACGATTTTGTGTGCACATGAATAAGAATTAGGTTAATACATTTCACATTCCTGTATTAATTTTATACTTGTTTCAACAGTGCTTACGACGACTACAACGACAACGACTACGACGACTACAACGACTACGACGACAACGACGACGACTACACCGCCACCGACTACGTCGGTGTCATGTGAGTAGTTTACTTATTTTTAGTGTAGATCTATGTGCCAAGTTAGTCAAGATCTGACGCCAGACAAAATCTGTGCGCCTTTCGGCAGAGCACATTTTTGCTCCTTTATATTTTATGTAACATCTTTTTATAAATATAGCATGTAAAACTTGGGTTACCTACTCAACACAGCTTATTAAACTTTTAAAAAGCTTTAATTTCAGACTTTTTAAAATTATTCTTATAAGTATTACTTAGGTACATGCAATCATTGAGAATATAGCGAACAAATAAAGTCATAAATTACATAGATAAATGTTGTTATTTCACTTTATTTTTATATCTAAACATTGCCATGCGTGCTCTTTCTATTTTCTGAAATTACTTTCCAAGTAGCTGCCCAAAATGTTTATCATCATAATAGCTCCATAGATGTGCAGCTGTTCCTGTAATAAACAAAAATAACAGCTTTATACTTTTGGAATTTTGGAACAATGTTCATAAAAAAAAAAAATAGAAGTTAAATCGTTAAATCAGAATCAAAGAAGATAATATAAATCTATACATTTTTACTGCAGTTGAAATGATTATAAATAATGTTGAAAATAAGTTTCGAGCATATAATAATAGGATTTGCGACAAGTAAAGGTTTAAATTATGGTATACTTACCAGGGCCTATGATGCCGACGCCAAACAGAATAACCAAGATAAACAATATTGTCGTCATAATTGCATACGAAAAGGCAACTAATATCCACAACCATTTGAAAAACACTCCGATTACATAGCTGGTAGTCTGCCAACACCTGCAAAAAATTAAATTACATAACCCTCCTTTTTTTTAACCGAATTTAAGGCGAATATATTTGCAAATTTGCAAAGTTTGAGGTAGTTAAACTGCGTAACTATTAATATTTTACACACATAAAAAATATATGTGAAACTAGAAGATAAGCCCAAGAACATGGTTTGCTTGTTTCTTCAATATTTTTCTTTTTTTTAACAAAAATAAATCACAAACTCAGGTCTAAAAAACGTTTTGAGGTAGTTGTATTCTTTAATTTATAAGTCAGAGCTTCGTAATTTTAACTGGATATATTCCTCAAACTATAAGCTAGGAAATGGTTTGCTCCCTTTTTTTGAAATTTTGAGTGTATTTTTTCAAAGCGTGGCGCTTTGGCACGCGCTAATTTCAACGATATATCAATGGCGTTACGTACGAAATTTGAACAGCTCGAAATGAACGTACTTTCTTGCGTCTTGCGTTTTTTTTTTGTTTTTTTTTAACAAATTTTTTTAATGACAATATAGAAACCACTTAATTCGATTATAGACAAAAGTTCTCGAATTGAAGTTCTGATATTGACTTTCGCCTTAAGAAAGTTTTAAAGTTCGATTTATTAGGTTATTGTAAATACTAGAGAGCAATTTGGGCACAGATTTGGGTAAATTTTATAAAGTGTCGTATATTAAATAGTCATCCATCACTAACCTACCTTAATAATCTGTGACCACAGGCCTGCAGACCTTCACTTTCCTTTTTTTCTTTTTTTGGTTTCTTTGTGGCTTTTGGAGCATGTTTTTTTCTGAAACATAATTGACTTCATTATTATGTATGTATGGAATAAGAATGGCAGGAAGTAATGTTGAGATATTTATTGTTTTTTACAATAATAACAAAATATAGAAATGCACATGAACGTAACACTGTACCGATCGATAAACAAACCACCATCTTTTTTTTTTCAATTCGTCCCATTTTGTGCACTATTTTGTGATTGAGACAGGCTAAAGCTTGTAGGATGTCAGTCATATTTTTTTTATTTTTTTTATTAAGGCTTGGTAACAAGACCATCAGCCTAAAAGAAAACTTAAATAACATAAACTGACATAGAACACTCGGATACTCTCTTCATACTGTAAAGCGCATCAATGCATTTAGACTCGGATACATAGGTACACCATATTCATAAGTATTCTTCATATCATTAAAAACTTTGAATGATAGTCGTAGCCGGATAAAATATTCATAAACTTATTTTTTCTGATCGTTCGCTCAAAGCTGAAGGTTGGGATTCTATAATTCATTTTTTTATGTAAAGTACCGCTCGCCCCTGTATCTGAATTGTACTGAGCAGAGCTAGTAGAGAATAAATCATTTAGAAGCAATGTGAATGAGTGGAATATGGAGATAGTTTAAATTCTAAACTCTTGAGACCTATATAACATAACTGTTATAAAAACTTACTTGGCGGGCATAATTATTATTGATCGCAAAATAATATGTACCTACTATATGTGATTGCTATAAATATGAAAAATTCGCATCTGCTTTGGAGGGACGCACTATTTTTCCATATTTTTCTTACACACTTGTACATAGACTAGGATAATCACTACGATTTGTTGTCAAAAAACACACCATAAATAATCCAAAAAGTAAAGTAATCATACAAAGAGGAAGGTTCGTTTCGTAAACATATACCAAGGAGTTCGTTTGAATTTTTTTGGGTAGATTATCCATGATTCTGTTCATTTCTTTTTATAGTCTGCGTTGGGTTATATATGAATGTTGTTATATGTTGTTATATGAATGTTGGATAAGATATTTATCAGATTAACTCAAGAGTCAAAGCAATATGCGCAACACTGATGCGCAAACATAAAATGTCTGTTAATGTATGTTAAGTTGGATAAGATATTTATCAGATTAACTCAAGAGTCAAAGCAATATGCGCAACACTGATGCGCAAACATAAAATGTCTGGCAGGTCTGGCTGTACCAAGTTTGCAAAAATAAACAAAATTAGACCATTTTATTTATTCTTAGTAGATAGGGACAAAACGTATTATTTTTATATCGAATCAATTCATGAATATTTTCTTCGCAGACGATGCAGAGAGGCACTTAGAGCAACTGCATCGAGGAGTATTAGAAGATGAAGGCCTAGAAAACCCTTACATTGTGCTCAGTCAACACCAAATGCAGAATCTTGGTAAATATTATCTTGTAAATTATTTCAGCCTGTATAACTACTGTTTTTCGTGCCAAAACTAGCAACTGCCTATCTTGGTCTAGTTTTGTCTGCGTTTTTTCAGCAGCCTTTATTATGTTATCAATCCATCTATTTAGTGCGGGGTGATTTAGGTACCTACATCTTTTCGACTTTCCTCGTTCGTTCCGTATAAACACTACTCCACCTGCCATCACTCTGACTAACCACATGCCCTGCCCATTGCCACTTTTCCGAGGAAACACGCTTTCCGATATTCGGAAATCTCCTCAAAAATTGTAAACCTCATTATCATCAGTCCTTCATTTGATTTCCACAGAAATGGTAACAACGATGTGACCTGAGACCGGGCGCGGCGTCGCCCCATGGAGCGATGGCTGGCCACCACTGCATGATGCTGCCTCCACGAGGACCTCATGGTTATGGAGTACCGCCTTCATACTCGCCCTCAGGTGGACCTAAGCGTACGCTGAAATGAACGAAGATGGACTTAATCCATTCTAAGGACTTAGGTTGTGCTGAGGTAGACTCATGATGAGCTATGGACTCAAACTGTGTTAAGGTGAATTTAAACTGGGCTTGATATGTGCTAAAGTGAGAAGAACACGGGTAGTTTTGAGGGTAGTGACTAAAAATAAAGGAGGACTGAGTAAATTTAACGTTATTTTCAGGCCTAAATGCTAAGATGAACTCAAATAAGCCAAGGTGGATTGAAAAAATTAAAGTGCTAAGGTATACTGATTGCTGGACTCTTAGGCTCGTATTTATAAAGCGATCTCAAGATTGAGAGCAATATTAAGTATGGATTTGACAAATCATTTTGTACTGTTATGACATTTCTGATACGGACTCAAACTCGCTGTCACTCTTGAGAGCTGATTATAAATACGGGCCTTAGTTAGGACGGTTCTCAAACCATGGTTGTTTGAAATTATAATAAAGAAACTGAATATCGAATCAAATGCTTTGCCCGTTGGGCATTCTGTGAAGATTTATTCATTCGATACTAACAATAATGAACTAGCTTTTATAGCTCATCAGGTATTCTGTGAAAGGTTTGTGTTTCGGTACTGTAAAAGCCTTCAATCTCTCATTCATATATTATGTGTGTGCAAGTGCGAGAGTGGTTGTAAGCAGCACATTATTATTATAACAATGAATACACATAATAGATTTCACATAATAGACATTGAAAGTATTGAACCCACAACCACGGAAGAAGAAGTGAATGTGAGTAGGTACCTACCTATACTTAGGTACACACTTTCATTAATGAATGGGGTATTGATGGAGTTTTCAGTATCGCAAAACTTGTGACATAATGAAGTTAAAATTAAATAAATTAACTGTACATTATAGACTAATAAAAAGTAATTTAAAAGTTCTAAGCATAAGTATTCGCTGTAAATAATTTTGCACGAAGTTAGTCATATCAAATTTATAGTACACCTGAAATGTATATTAATGTGATGGAATCGATTAATTGTTAGGTAACTCTACAGAGTTGGATATTCATTATACTGTTAGGTGAATATCATTGCACTTTCTTCATAAATTGAGTATCTGTGATCTTTTCTGCTGCTAATGCAGGTTGTAACATCTGACGACTTGTTACTGATAGTCAAAAAGAAAAATTACAAAATAAAAATAAATAAATGTTTGTATCACGGTAAAATTATATTTCTATTGCTCTGCCAACTGACTACCTACCGCAGGCTAAACCAACTCGACGTATTTCTTGATCTTTTATTTTCTGAAACTATACGTGGTTGTGTTTTTTTATACAGGGTGTATAAAAATGTATTGCGTTTATCTAAACCACATGTTCTACTAATGATACCAAACAACTTTCCCAAAGAGCAAAAATTTTGGCTCGAAAAAAAAAATCGCCTTCTTCATACAAAAATACTCGCCACATCTACAAGTTTGAATTTTTTTTTTAGAAGGCAATTTTTTTTTCGAGCTAAAATTTTTCTGCTATAGGAAAGTTGTTTGGTATCATTAGTAGAACATGTGGTTTGAAGGAACGCAGTACTTTTTTTTACACCCTGTATAGCACTGTGAAACTTAACCAAACATTGTTAAATGTTATGTAGAAGGATAACCCAAAATGTCTGCGCAATTTCCCCGAGCAAATTCTAATTATCTTTTGTATTTTGAATACGCTATTAAATAATATTCCATTTTGTGTTAATTAAATTTTCCCAGTGAAATCTTTTAGCTTATATAAAATCAAATAAATTTCTTTAGATTTACAAAAAAATTGCAGCAATGTTATATTTTGTAAAGTTTTAGATCCTTCATTTTCACTCTGCAGTCCACACTCTATTTTCAATTAACTAGGTAAATCTCCTGTAGAAATTAGTATGTATTTTATGTTGAACTAAAAACAACAAAATGGTTTATAAAAATGTTACCGTCCTAGATTTGTAAACCCTTTTATTTCCAAATTCAATGCCATGGACCCAATATTGTAAATGCCTAAATAGTCATAAGAAGCCAAACCCATGATTGTATCAAAATGTTCCATTGTTGTAAAAATAAACAAAATTTTGGAAATTAATTAATTGTCGTTTTTCTGTAAGAGGTAGGGTAGGTAAAAATAATCTGTAAGGAGTGAAGAATATCTATTTACCTATTTCCTAACCTATTCCTTCCAAAATTTTAGCAGCTAGGCTCGAAAGAATCCTGTCGCAATGGTGTGTTACAGCAATCAAGAAAGTAGAATTACTCCATTAGACAAGATCGATGATGAAGCGACCTTACAACGACAGTACACAGAATAAACTAATTTTTCACCCTGAATTAAAGAAGGTAGTAAGTAAATTGTGCTATTTCGCAGTTTGAGTTTTTTTGTCAATAGGTACCTAATCTTGGCACTATTCACAAAACAAAGCGTTCATAAAACATTTTATTTGACAGTAGGATGAAGCAACTTAACTGTCCCATTTAAGCATGTAAATCAGATGTTCAAATATTTGTTAACACCCGTATTGCCAAATAGCAACACTGATCTCTAAATGTTTATCTAGCTTAATGCATAATCAGCATAATCGATACACTACTGGTTTACATTTACTTACACGTCTACGTAGGGCACTTAGCTCGTTCGTACCTAATTGTATTTTTCGTAAATGAATGTTGAAAATAGAGTATGTTGCTTTTTCAGTCCTTTATCTAACTTACAAAAATAAAAAAATATCACCTCCGTTTTATATGACTTCGTAAAGTCAATGATACCGAACAACAATCAATCAATTGAGTTTTGTTTAACCGTACCAGATTATGACCGAAATTAAAGATCCATAAAGTAATGAAAGCCCATAATTTGTACAAAATGTTAATAGCCACTGTTTTTCTTTTTTCTTTAAAACATAAAATTCCGGAGTTTTTTCCATCTGATAGCGGTTCTGTCCCGTCCCGTATTTCCCAGAGCGATGGAGCATTACCCAGGTGCAATAAATAAGCACCTCACACCATTAGCTGAAGATAACTCTGCTTTATTGTAATTTTATGCGCCACATTAGCCCCTTGTGCATCCCACGGCGGTATATTAATTACCATAGACTAAAAACCTTCTCTTTTTCCAAAGAAACAGCTTGAGGGGTCAGTTTGCGGACAGCTGGGGCACGTTTCTTAACACTACAATCTACAAATTGCATGCAATTGGAAGTATATTGCGTAGTTGTTTATTCATTCAGTAAATTTTCCTGTGACATAATTTTATTTTTTCATTATTTTGTAGGTAGTTCTTTCAAAATTATAGTATGTACGGTATTATTCTGAATTTTTATTTCTAGCTTTCCGCCCGCGATTTCACCCACGTTAAATGAGTTTTCCCGTGAATCTGAAGGTTTTCTCGAGGTGAAAAAAGTCTATGTCCTTTTTTTAGTACCTAAGCTATATATGAGCTATTTGCTAAGTTACATCAGGTGTGTCTTGAACCGTGATTGAGTAATAAACATCCAAACTTTCGCATTTATAATATTTGTAGGATGATTAGTACGCAACGTACAAGACAATGCAACGACAAAAAATATGCAGAGATAAATGACGTCCGGAAATCTCGGCTAAATCTGTGACAGTCATATATTTTTTAGCTGATGTCATATGGATGTCACAAATATAGCCCCAGTTTGTATGAAAACGGCCGGATCTCCTTTGTTATCTGACCAAGGTACGCAATGTACATCGAAACGTACCCCTAGTGTGTTAAGAAACGTGCCCCTGGGAGCAATGAATGTAAATGTAGTCAAGGAGACGACGGAAAGTTTCTTTCTACGTTAGTTTTGTCCGAGCACGGTGTCGAGAGAAAAATGTAAACTACAGCTTTTATTTACAAGAATGGAGGCGAGGAGGACTTGTACTCGAAGTTTCGAATAGTTATTTGTGTAAAGTAAGACTTGGAAAACATCGTTCAGTTTACGGGCATAGAGTTTTAACAAGTTTTGTATCTGTATGGTGCAGTTTTTCATTTTTTCGTAAATATAAAATCTTATGAAAACAGGGATTGAAGTATCTTATGATTTTGAAGTGGATATTTTTGAGACATTTAATTACCATTATAATATTGCTGCTTGATTTTTACCTATGCCAAAGTTTGAGTTTACTATACGAGAAATCACAACTGAAAGCTTGGCGTGACCTTTAAAGTATCGTATCATAATATTGTTAACAATCAATTTCGTACCTATTTTAGCTCATCTATTCCCTTTAACATAAACAAACTTCAATTCAAATATAATAATAGTAACTTAGCAACTCAAGATATTGCTTAACTTAGAAGCAAGTAGGAAGCGCTTGCCTTAGCAACTTGCGTAATTGTAAACCAATAGTTGATGGTAATGCTTCTATAGCATTAATACTTAGCGAACCACCGTTAAGCAGTGTAGAGCGTTCATATTTGCTGTTATGTTATGTTAGTTTGTATGCCATCGCGTAAGTTTGGCGTAGAGTTGCAGACATGCACGATAACTGTGTACTTAAGTGAGATGACTATGAATTATAGTCTAGTGATATTATTGGGTCATTTTCCCACCCGCATTTTTAGTGCGTCCGACGTGAAAATACAATTTTAAATTTGTAAAAACGATCTGAAATATTTTTTAACATAAAATATGGGTATTTTACTACATGGAGACATAAATTTCAATCCTATTAAATAAGTGTAATATGATTAAATTAAATCATAAAGGGCTATTTTCTAATTTTGGTGGAGTGTCCGCTACCCGATTTGCGGCAGAAACCCTTTGAAAACTTTTGTTTAAGAGACAGTTTAGTTTAGTAATTTAGAAAACTGTGATCTGATTGAACTAATTTAATGTAAAAATGGAAAATTAACGCATACTGTCTAAGAAGTTTAGAAGTTATAGTAACTTAAAGAAGTGTCCGGGAGAACGAACTAATTTTGGTGGTCAATTTTTGAACGCTCTTAAATCAAAAATGGCTAGTTCCACAAACACGATATCCACATTTCCTGCTCTAGTTCAATGTGCTCAACCAGCTGCAAGTGATAATCAGCTGCAGTTGGGCTTCATCTTTCAGCAAAAAACATAAATATGTCTTTTGGTGGTATGGGGGACAAATATTTTGAAATATTTCTAACTCACTTATTGACCGTGTGTGTTGTGATTTTTCCAAGTTGTTGCTATCGTTCAAATTGCCTTGTAGTATTGTTTTTGAAAGTATATCTATAATTTCCCATATTAGAACGTATAACGCGTTACAATAATTTAAAGTGAAAAAATTAATTTTGGTGACCGTGTTTTGGTGGCGAAAACGCCATTTTGGTGGCGAAAACTAATTTTGGTGGAAAAATCGCGCCACCAAAATTTTAATCGCGCCACCAAAATTAAATTGCACCACCAAAATTAAGTTGGGCCACCAAAATTATTATTAGGCCATCAGAGATGGTTAATATGTTACACTTTTGAAATTATGTTTGCGTCCTTTATCTTTGGAATAAGAAATAATTGCAAATTATAAAAATGATTAATTAAATATAAGAAACAAATATGTCTCTTCATAAAATAATTTTTCATCAACGTGAGATGAGGGAAGGACATGAGGGAAGAAAGGGACGATAGGCAAGTGAGGGATATGCGGGGAGGTGAGGGATAAAGGAAAGTGACGGATGAAAAGGGAGTAAGGGATGAGCGGGAAGTGAGGGACGAGAGGAAAGTGAGGGAAGTGAGGGACAAGACGAAAGTGAGGGATGAGAGGAAACTGAAAAATGGGAGGCGCGATAGGGAAGTGTGGGAGGAGGAGAGTGAGTGACGGAGGTCTATTCAATACTTACGATGCTGCTATCTTCCTTGTGATTTTAAAAAGCTGCTGTGTCTTACGATGCTGCTGTCTTTCCTGTGATCCTAAGTGGCTGCTTCATGTATCCAATACTTACGATGCTGCTGTTTTCCCGGTGATCCTAAGTGGCAGCTGCGTCTATACAATGCTTACAAAGTTGCTGTCTTCCTGGTGATCCTACGTGGCAGCTGCGTCTATCCAATACTTACGATTCTGCTGTTTTTCCTGTGTTTCTAAGTGATAACTGCAACTATTCAATACTTACGATGCCGCTGTCTTCCCTGTGATAATAAGTGGCAGCTGCGTGCATCAATCCAATACTTACGATGCTGCTGTCTTTCCTGTGATCCTAACCTAAGTGGTTGCTGCGACTATCCAATACCTACAATGCTACTGTCTTCCTGGTGATCTTAACAGGCTGTTGTGTCTAGCCAATAAGATGCTGTTGTCTTTCCTGCGATCCTATGTGGTAGCTGCGACTATCCAATACTTACAATGTCGCTGTCTTTCTTGTGATCTTAAAAGGCTGATGTGTCTATCAAATACGATGCTGCTGCAGGAAAGATCCTGTGATTCTAAATGGAAGCTGCATCTATCCAATCCAATTCTTACGATGCCGCTGTATTCCTTGTGATCTTCAAAAACTGTTGTGTTTGTGTTTGTCCAATACTTATTTAGGAGTTAATTGTTGAAGCCAATTGGCTTAGTGATGATGGATGAGTAAAGGGTAGCTACCCTCCTGGTCGGGTGTTGTGACCAAGGGACCTAAGATCAACTTGAGTAGTTTGGAAGTTGTATATAAGCAGATTGCCGTGCAAACTTCGATACCGCGTTTCAGGACTGCTGTTTCTTAATGTGACGCATTCGATGTACGCTACACTTACGATGCTGCTGTCTTTCCTGTGATTCTAAGTGGCTGCTTCGTCGAATTCCGTGTTTGCTAAAAACGGCTCTGACCCCCATGTCAGAGGAATAAACAGCAAAACATACAAAAAAATAGTGGCTGCTTCGTCTATCCATTACTTACGATGCTGCAGTCTTTCCTATGATTCTAAGTGGCTGCTTCGTCTATCCATGACTTACGATGCTGCTGTCTTCCCGGTGATCCTAAGTGACAGCTGCATCTATCCAATACTTACAATGCTGCTGTCTTTTCTATGATCCTAAGTGGTAGCTGCGACTATCCAATACTAACGATGCTGCTGTCTTCCCGGTGATCCTAATTGGCAGCTGCGTCTATCCAATACTTACGATGCTGCTGTCTTTTCTATGATCCTAAGTGGTAGCTGCGACTATCCAATACTAACGACGCTGCTGTCTTCCTAGTGATCCTAAACGCTTACTGCGTCTATCCAATACTTACGATGCTGCTGTCTTTCCTGTGATCCTAAGTGGTAGCTGCAAATATCCAATACTGACGATGCTGCTGTCTTCCCGGTGATCCTAATTGGCAGCTGCATCTATCCAATATATAATATGATTCTGCTGTTTTTTCTGTGATCCTAAGTGGTAGCTACGTCGATTCAATACTTACAATGCTGCTGTCTTCCCGGTGATCTTAAGTGGCAGCTGCGTCTATCCAATACTTACGATTCTGTCTTCCCTGTGAACCTACGTGGCTGCTGCGTCTTTCCAATACTAACGATGCTGCTGTCTTCCTGGTGCTAAGTAGCTGATGCGTATATTCAATTCTTACAAATTTTGGTGCTGCGATTTTAATTTTGGTGGCGCGATTTAATTTTGGTGGCGCGATTTTAATTTTGGTGGCGCGATTTTAATTTTGGTGGCATATTGTAAATATCTCGAAAACTAACAAAGTTATGAACTGGGCCCAAGTAAATTTTTCATTTAATTGCGTTTCTTATTGATATTTCGAACTCATTTTCTAGGAAAATCCAGAAATAAAAATCGCCACCAAAATTAGGCAAAAATCAGACTTGTTGAAAATGACCCTTATGAACCCTTTAGTTGTAGAACTTGAGGTCGTAGGTCTAATGCCTAATTAGAAGGATGCACAAAGTTTACAAATCACTTTGTGAGAATATTTTTAGCAAGGCTAGTGCAAAGAAATAGGTATGATTCCGTGGATATATTACAGCTGTCAACTGTTTTTGACAGAGATCGTTAATTAAGTAATAGTCATTCCCTGCTTATCGCGAGGTCGGCTATCTACCACCACCCACCCGAATCAAACTGTCAATTTTCAAACCATCATAATTACTACTTGGCAACTCATAAACATGACCAAGCAAAAATCAATGAGGCCAATCATAAAATTCCAGCTTGTTGACTATTCTGGTATAAATAACTTATTGCTAGCTAAGTTTGCCAGATTTTCCCTAGATCAATAGCTAAATCTGTACTTCGTGATACTTGTTATTCTAGTATTAGGAATAGCCTTATTTTAGGCTATTTCTCCTCTGGGGTATTCTGTACAACAGACGTCAGCAAAGGGATTCGAAGTCTAAAGTGTATCGTAATTTAGGTGATGGCTGACACCCTGTCACTATAGCGTTTATTATAACGATACACATCTAAATAAAAAAAAAATCTCAATATTTGTCAGACGTGGCAAAAACGCTTTTTACTAGGAGTTTACACTCTGCCTACCCGATAAAGGGAAAAGGTATGACAATATGTACATATCTATGTTTTATTTTAGATGTGTAACGAACACGCTTTTCTCATTGTTTTGATGAAAAAAGTTCTGATTTCATAAAACTTCGTCGTCGCTTCAAAATAATAGGTACCTATGCAAGAATCTGCGAGATCTGAAAATTTTCCAAAGAAATAATTTAGGATGTTTACATGGTAATATAATGTGCAACAGATATTTGAGATGATAAAGTGTAGGTACCAAAAAAAACAATATCAAACAGAATAACAAAGTGGTTTTACAAATTATTAGCAACATTTTCCCTCTTACCTACAGCATACAGAGTGGATTATTATTTTTTGCTCCTATACCTTTTCATCACTGGGTCTGAGCTTTAATCACTGAGTTAGAAATATGGAGCTTCTTCGAAATTTAATCAATGCGTTACATTCTGAAAGAAATCCTTCAATATTCATTTTAATAAGTACCTACTTATCAGCTTCCTTTTAAAATAAGACTTCAACCATAATTTTTTTTTTCCATGTCTAAAGCACGTTAGTTAGGTGCTTTTGTGCTGGACTGGTAGTAATAGAATAACATAGAATGTGCCACCTGTTTCTCCTTGCAGGCATGCTGAAGAACCAGAGAATCGAGAGTTTCAGTGTGTTATAATTTAATGGGCTGACAACCTGTCACTACAGCAATATACAAATCTATGAGAAATATAACCCTCAAAACTTGTCAGACGTGGTTGTTTGGGTCATTGAAGCTCTGCATACCCCATTATCCCTAATAAAGGCGTAAACTATGAAAAAACAACATGTCATACACAATTTAAGTTTGAGATGTACCTACATTTTCAATCAATTTCAAGAATTTTACTCTATCACTCAGTTCCTCAGTTTAAGTAAGCTAGACGTAGTAGAAAATAAGTGATCGCTTCAACCCACTTCTTCGTGAAACCAAATCTGATAACAATGATTTGCAGAAATGTTATCATAAATCACTTCTTTAGACATTCCAAAGAAAAACGAAGATACTCCCAAGTCATCCGGCTTTATAAAACGTTGCAAAAATGAAAAGACCCTTTGTCGAAGAAAAAAAATTGTAGGACAAGAGCCAATAACATTTGACAGCGTAATATAAATACCCAACTAGCAAAATTTTCGATATACAGCTATTATTAGCTGTATATCAGCTGTAGAAACAGTCGCATATCTATTGTAAACAAGCTTATATCATGCGAATTTGGCCCCACTTTAATCGCTATTAGGAGATATATTAGATATATTAAAGCTCCGCTTAGGACTACCGGGAAACAAATCATTTGTATATCTGTGTCCTTCTGAGCTAGTTGGTGTTAAATCAGTGACAAAAATTCAATTGTGTCACAATTAGGAAACAGAAGGGTCGCAGCTAACGCTGATTTACAATAATTTGATTACAAATTGTTGATTGGGATTCTATATTAACACTTGTTTTGTTTTGTGCGGACTTGTGCGTGATTTGGAACTCTGACAGGATTTTATTAAATTAAAACCAATAATATTGGTAAGTATCTTTATAATTTCCTCCATCTTGAAATCCATCGGTAAAAATTGACCGTATATTTTAAGTTTTAGGTGAAATTCATATGCGCTTGCAATTTTACTGATAAATGGGTACCATATTATTACTGTATTTTTAATGCCCCCCTCGAATTAATAATATTTATTAAAATTTAAATATTTTTATTAATTAGGTATTTGCAAAGACATCTATATACAATTAATTAGAGTTAAGGGAGCTACTAACCAGAAGATATACAACATCTCGCCGCCATTACGGTGTTTAGGGTTCCTCAGGTTCAAATTAAATAAACCTTTGATATAGTCCGGTAAATTCAATGTTCTTTCCCTTCTTCTGCGTTTATAAGACCCACCTTTCTTGTAATTACTCCATTTTTGATCCATGTTTTTGCACAAACTTGGAAAAATAAAAACTTGTGGAATATAATATCGTCACCGTCAGCCATAAAATAATATTTTGCTACAATTTGATGTCAAGAAATCCAATATGCAGCAGAAAGGTGACATATACGCCCATTTTTGAATAAATATGCATCTTTTTAGCGTTATATTAGAGATAAGAAAGTTAATATATTGCCAGTGATAAATGAGAAATATATTATGCTGCATTACATCTATTGAGTGGTAATAAAGGTTCAGTTATCATTAATATAACGCAAGCGATAGTGGATATACATATAGAGCATATCTGTGATAAAACAGCTACTGTGACATCTATTATATCACTAGTTAGCTGCAAAGGTTCTAATATAACACTGGCTATATATCAATGATAGCAGAGCCACATAAGTTCATATTTGCGTTATAGTAGTATCATGAAAACACTAATATACAACATAACTGCTCTAATTGAGGTTTTGAGTATACTATTTTACAACAGTGTTATATGTAATGTAAAAGGCAGCTATGTAAACGTTTATATCGTAGGTTATAATCCCAATTAGGCTGTATATTGTTATACAGCTATCTGGTGTCTCATATCACATATATATCACTAGCAGCCATAAGCGTTACTTATTTACAACTTTAATATCTCTATGTAGCGATAAGATCTTGCGATTTTGCACAATTTTGCTAGTTGGGTAATACTTGTACGTAATACTAAAATGAAATGGTCTAACACGTCAAACAGAGCTGAGGCAAAATAAATGTAAATGGAATAACCTAAACGGTTTAGGTAAGCACACATTACAAGTAATGGCTGGGTGTCATTTTGTTAAATAACAGAAAATAAGCTAAAGGCAGCGAGCTATACCGGATGTAAGGGACGCATAGGTGTTGCTCAGTCTACGAAACTGAACAACTTTCACCAAGAAATTCTTACAGGAAATGTAAAAAAAAATGGCTTTTCCATACAAATTGTGTGATCGAGGTTGTAATTTTGTATAGGAAATTAATTTTTTTTTAAAGATTCGTTTGGTTCATTCAGCTGCAACCCCTATCCGTTTCAGGTAAGCTGTCCCTTACATCCGTTATAAGGAAGAAGATAAATTTAAACTTGCAGGTGTTTAAAAAATAGAAAGCGTTTTCCAAGTAACATATTCCGAGAAACTAGAGTAACACACCTAATATTGTGTTATTTTAGACTTCTTTTTCTAACTTATGAACCTGTCAATATATAAGACACAGCACTGATTTTCTCACAATTGAATTTAGATAAAAAAAAAGTAAAATATATCGTCAAAGCGAAAAATAAAAATCCTAAGACTTTCTCAACATTTTATATAAGTAATTGCTTTAGAAGGGAGCCTTATTTACAAAGGAGCAATTAAAAATTTTTTTCTCTTGCTTTACCGTCTGCGTGTTTCAAGCTTCAAGGCTTATAAAGGCCTGGCGCAATCAAATGTAGGATAATTAAGGCCCATGTCGCCTTCCCGCCCGCACCCCGGACGCCCGTTGTTCAGCGAAACTGCCGCCTGCTACAATTCCCCCAAATTATTCTAACTTCACTCTTTTTTTCCTTTTTTTTGAGTATTTTTTGGTCCAACTCGTATTTTTTGTACACCTTTGTTTATATTTTTGTGTTAACCCTTTACGGCATACGAGTCCAAATATGACCACAATTTTTTTATCAGTTATTTGCACTCAGTAAAGGTTACTAAACAAAAATAAATTATCAAAAATGGGTGGTCATATTTGGACTCGTATGCGTTACTGGTTTAAGCAAGTTATCCGTATGCCTACATGTTACGCTCAGTCTCTAAATTCGCTCATTGCCCGATAAAAAGGTGCAATTCACGGATTGCTTTGCAAAATAACCGTAACATATTATAGCACATTATTATCAAATCAAATGATTGTTGCATTTTTTATTACTATATTCAGCAGATACTTAATACGATTTAAAATTTAAACAATAACATAAGCTTTGATAATGACATGAACAGATTTACTTTTGTATTAAAAATCAATGCGAAATGAGAAAATATATAATTACTGCAAATACTGCAATTTAAATTTATAATATAAACCCTCTTGAATTCCGATACAAACTGTTCTCAATTGGCAAATGATTAAACTGAAAGTCAAGAGTACGATTTCAAACGAATTAATTAAAACAATCTAAAAGTCAGTTTGAGTGCAAATTGAACAACGAAACAAAGTGTTATCGAGTGGCTTAGAACATAAACAGATAAATTGGAATTTATTATAATAAAGAGTAAATATTGTATGTTGAAAAGTAAATTCTTTACAAGAATTTGTGATTTCTTTTCAAGACTGCAAAACTACGGGACCGTAAGCAGCTACTACAACGAGAAAAAGTCTCATTCTGAGGGGAAACTGCATTATTTTGGAAATGGCAGATTGCATTTCGACATACTGGTCAAAAAATATGCTTTTTACAGTAGGAAAATACTTCCATCCTAATGGAAAAGAACTGTTATTTTGACGTGTTTCTAAGGAAGAGTCATTTAGCTGCGATAGAAACAGCGGGGCAGAAAGCAAGTTAACAATATAATTGAAAACATGCCGACTATTGTTACGCCATCTGACTTATTATAGTGTCGAGAATATTTCACAACAACGTTGAAACAATGGTAATAAGTAGCACCTTTTGTTCAAGCACACAAACAGGTAGGTTACAAGCTTGAAAAAATTAAATAAGAGGACTGACCATTTAAAAAAGTTATTTGATAATGAAAATTGATCTACGTTGCAGTATTAGGACTTGGATTTATAAAGCGATCACAAGATTAAGAGCAATATTAAGTTCAGGCTTTTTCGTGAATAACCTGTCAAATCCAAATTTAAGTAATTTACTCTCAATCTTGAGATCACTTTATAAATACAAGCCTTAGTCTTAGATGGGACAAAGGTTCTGAATAATTTGTGAATACAAGTCTGAAGGACGGTGAATACCAACCGCAATCCAAAGTTTGTAATAATTTCTCGATCCGTAAGATTGAAAGTGCACACACAGTGATAAAATAATAAAGTTGGTTTCCATATATTCACGCAAAACGGTTTTCACCGAGATGATTTTTTAATCTAGAATCTAGTGTTTAAATTAATATTTCAATGATAGAAGATATGTATTTTTTGTATACTTGCAACCAAAAATTACTTTATCATCGGAAAGCTACGTTCATTATTAGTTACATAAATTACTTTTCACAACGATAAAATGCCTGATTCTCACGGGAAAACTCACATAACTCAGGATAAAACTGCGGCGCAAAAAGCTAGTTCAAAATAAAATAAAGCCTGTACTTCAGGCGGATCAATGTTGCTTTCTATTGGCAGCATACCTCCGTAGCACCGCACCGTGTAGTGTAGCTGAAGCTACAAAAATTTGTAGCGTAGCGTAGGGCTACGAAAATTCGTAGCGTAGTTTCGTAGCGTAGTGCTACGCGGCTTGACAGAAACATCCACGTCACGTCGACTAGTTTTAGGGAAATTGTTTTTTTTTTCTAGTGAAGCTATTTTTTGTTGCTTTTGTCGTTGGTCCATGTACGCTGCAAGTGGGATGAGAATCTGGGGTGCTGGCAATGCAATTACGAGATTAGGTTTTAGATCGCGTTGCGGCTGAAATATTAGCAGTTGTTTGTGTTCAGGACACAAAATTACTTTCTTAGGTAAATAATATTTTTTTTAGATTGTGGAGTCAAATTTTACACAAATTAATAAAATAATTGTAGTTGAGATTCTTAATTTTATCTAATTTGCATTATGAGTACAATTAAAAATATTTCAAAATAGTAGAATGCCCTCTAGTGAAACATTATTTTGAAAGAGAGATGCCAAATTTGTTGTAAAATAGCGATGTAAAATGACGATTGTAGTTTTTAAGCTTAATTCGAAATTGAGGCTACAGACCCGCGCATAATTGGACGCCCTTGCTTATATTTGCATAAATTAATCAAGTCACCATCGATCGATACCTAAACGCTATAAACTCCTATTATTTTGTTATTTTTAGAAATAGGTTTACTCCTGACTTTAGATAAAAGGTCAAAGATGACAGTTACAGAGTCGACGATGGAGAGACCCAGAAGATGCCTGTCATGGTACTGACACTCTCACTCAGCTACGGAACACAGCAAGCTATTTGGCGCCGGTCTCCATATCCTTACAAATATATTACAATAAGTATAAGAAAAAAAATAGGGTATTAAACGGTACTGTAAAAACTCTTCTTAGGCCCGTATTTATAAACAGCTCTCAAGTGTGACAGCAAGTTTGAGTTCGTATCAGAAATGTCACTTCGATACAAAACGACCTGTCAAATCCATACTTAATATTGCTCTCACTCTTGAGATCGCTTTATAAATACGGGCCTTAGATTAGGGTCAGTTCACAACGAGAAGCGACTTAGCACGACGCGACGCAGCGCTCACTTTTTGCACAACTTCTATTTGTAAATACGAATGCATCAATTAATTTCAGTGGCATATCGCTCAAAATCAAAGAAAATAATAATCAGTGTCCCTCTTACTTGCGAACATAAATTTTGTGCTCAGTCTCGGCGCGTAGTTTTTAAAATCAATTGGAGCAAATTGATATTCAATTTGAAAACCGAAGTCAAACCCAAGTCTTCGGAGCTGCGACTGAAATAACAGAGGAGTTTCTTGTAGGGTCTGAACGTGTAAATATGAGAAACTGTTAGATATGTTGTGCAAAACAAGAAAAAAGAGGCGCTATGAGTGTAAGTTCTTTGACAAGTAAATGTATAAATAAGAATCCGATTTATCGTATCTCCCATCATAATCCTTACTCAAATAAGAAGATTGAGCTACATTATCTGACTAGTGAAATAAAATAATTTCATTACATTGCTCTGCTTGACTTAAGGGTACTTATTGCTAATGGAACATTCATTTTATATGCTATTGAAAAGAGTTTTCAAATATCACTTTAAAAATTTAAATAAGTCTTTTATGACTGATCAAAAAATCATACAATATTAAAAAAGTCTAATTAAAAATAAGTCAGTGACATTCATTATAGTAAGACCGTCCAATCTGTTCAGGCGGCGATATTAGGAACTAAAATTTGGCTATGGTTACACTGAAACAATGACAGCTATAGCGGCGACATGACATACATACATACATACATAATAATATTACGCCTGTATCCCTAATGGGGTAGTTGTATTGTTGTTAAATATTAAATGTCAAACCTCTTGAGTTTCTTTTGATCTTACTTTTTGAAGATTTAATAACCCGTCTCGCGCATTCAAATTAGTTTTAGGCCAGTAGGATTGGTTGAAAGGTTTTATAAAGTTAGGTTAAATAAAGGATCTCTTATAGGTAAGGCTTTAGAACGAAACACTATAAAACTTTAAAAACTTATTTAGATTGTAAATAATTTTGATTAAACTTGTACCTACTTTAGAATTTCACAAGAAAATAACTACAGATTTTTATTCGTACAAGTGATAAAAAGAAAATGTTGTTTGTTTTTCTTCAGTTACCAAGATAACAAACCTGAGGGACAATGTTATAAAATAATATTATTAGGTAAAACATTTTTTTTTTACCACACTAAGCCAAAAATAACACAAAGTACTTATAGGTACAGTAAAATTCAAAACTGTACCGACGACCAAATTATCTTCATTTCCACACTCTAGCAGGATACGTAATGGTATCACCGGGCGTAAAGGAGGCCATTTGTTTAAAGCCGCCATTTTAGTTTCATCTGGGGTAGGTGCGAACAGATCTAACGACTGTAATCTGTGCGTGACGCATACGTGTCCCATGAGGAACATTCCCGCTTGGACTGATTGATTACTAGCGGTAATTATCATCGATTACTATTATTTTTTATTGCCGAGTGACTATTGTTAACGAGCAATTGGCTTGGCTTGCAATTTCATATTATTGTCATAAGACATATTATCAGATCATCGTGAAAATAGATCATCATGATAGTTTAAAGAGTTTTTTGCTAACTCAGAGGTGTTAAAATTTTAAATCGATTTCACTCTTATTGCAAGTATAAAATAAATTTAATAACAACTTGGAAAGACCAGTTATCGTAGTTTAAAAAAAAACAGTTTGTTAGTTGCGTCTATTACTCTGAGTCCTGAATAACTCGTCAGTTTTTTACGCTTCAGATTCATCAATTTAAGGTGCAGCAGAGGAGAGTAGAGTTTTTATTTTCGGTACGAATGTAAAGTGAATTTTGTTTGAAAAAGCCAGTTGCCGTTGGTTGGGCTTTGTTTGATTTCTTTTAGTATTTGTTTTCACTATACACAATAGCTATAAATTATTCGCAGTCTAACAGGACTTTGCTATTTTGCCACCACAAAAAATAAATAAATTAATTAATTTTGATTTATTTTAAGCCATGAAACTTAGTAAATTTTATTGATAAACGAATTAAACAGTTTACAGAACACGTAAAAACGACTGATTAAAATAAATAGTACTTAATTTTACCGTTATCTAACAGTTAGAGTACATTTGGTCGTAATAGGAATTGACTTTAAAAAGGGACTAAAATGTTCATTTATTTCTAAGCATGGTATTATGCGAGGATTTTAAAGAGCTGCTATGTTATGATAGTGCACATTTGTTAGGGTCAATTTATTAGGGGTAGGTTATTGCAATATTACTGTCTGTGAGAACATGTTCAATTTATTACCATTCTCGTTTTGATTTATGAACATAAAGGTAAATGATACACGAAAGGCGTTCTTACGTTTTAATCCACTCTTGTAAATTTTATTACTGCGATGAAAATCAATTCTTTAGACAAATTCAGAATGTCATGATGAATTCTTTTTAAATTTAAAAACTCTGATTCTTATTTTATAGAAATATTAATTTCATTAGCTCACTGCCACTTAAGTCATAAAGTAATAATACTTTGAACGAAGAATGTTTTTAGTATTCAAAATTCAGTATAATCAAAGTTTTTCGATATCTCATAAACTTTAACGTTATGACCTAAATTAATACGTCACTTTTAGAAGAACTATTCAATTTTATAAAATAAATAAATGCCTAATTATATAATTTAAAAGAAAACACTGAATGTTTCCAAATATAGACCTCTCTAAACACTTTGTCAACTTGGACGAAATAGGTTAAAAATAATTCAAATACGTGCTAAGTCGTAGCTATGTGCTACGCCGTAGCAGAAGTCTACGAAGTTGCATTTATAAGCGGGCAGGGTTCACAAAGTTAGGTTAGGGCAAACTACAGTGGAACAGAAACTTAACTGCGACACCACTTTAATGGAGATCATAAATTATGATACAAATTAGTGTTTCGCAAATGCGGTCCTTTTGTTAATGTTAATTCAAGTGCAAGTTGATAATAATAGCAGTTCATTATAAATTGTGAATTATCAAATGTGAACTATTTATCAGTTAAGTTATTGAGCGTATAATATAAAGAGGTAATATTTTGATTTTGTTAATGTAATTCATTGGGAGCCATTAAAATACGAGTTTTACTTATTATTAAAAAAACAGCAGAAAGGATTTTGCATCGAAATTTTTATGAAAAAATCTTCAACTTACCTCGGGTTAATCAGTCTATCGCCTATAAACTAATCTCTTGCAGGTTGTACATTCTTTAATTTAATCACTTCCACTAACAGGGAAGTTATTTATCGTGTCCCTATTTATCTGTTACGCACAGGCTGTGGTGACCGGAAACGCATTGGGCGGTAAGTGTGGCGTGGGCGGGTATAATAACATTTCGTGACGTAGGGGGTAACGGAAGTCCCGCGTATATTAAGCCTAATATTTTTCGTTTATTACGAAAATAAAACCGACAAAGTTTAATATAATATCTGTATTAATAAATTATTTGTATACTAAGATTGATTAAATTAAGTAAGCATTTGACAGTCAATTTTGAACTTCAAAGATTTTTGATACGTAGGTTACAAACTTAAAGTCACTGATAGGGTCGTATCGATGAAAACGTTCTACATCAAAAATGTTGGTAAGTAATTAATCGTATAAAAATTGCACCCTTTGCTAAAAAAAAAATGTACCTCACAAACTAAAAGTAGCACCTACATAATCAATAGTTCCTATTTCTTTTGTAAAATTATATTAGGTAATAATCTAACAAACATCTCCATCGCAAGTAAGTATAAATAATAATAAATATGATTTTATAAACCCACATTTTTTTAGTAAATCGGTTAAAAAGGGACGGAATTCCGGCCCCTGGGAGGTCTTCACATCTTTTTTGGCTTGCGCCGCATATAATGGACAAAAAGCTGCTCTATTGTGCGGTTTAGATCCTGTCATTAAATTAATAGGGGTAAGAATTGTATTATCATAACTCAAAAAATATTTCTATGAAAAACAAAAATAAAAAAATACAAACAGAGGTTTTGCTCATGATTTAAAGCAAAAATAGTGTACGGGATAGTGCTTGGCGTAACCAAAACGTGCCTACCCAATGTACACGAAATAAAACTATAATTTAAATGGACTGTATATTTATTCACGGAAAACTACTAAAAAACTATACACTAAATTACTGGCAACACTATTACACAATCTGGCAACACTATTTAACGATCTGTCAAAATGAACGAATGGAAACGGAAATTCTACCAAAAACTGAATACGGAACTATCTGGCAACACTGTCAAACGGAACGGCGCGAAAACTGAAATATTCACGGATTAAACTATAAACGGCACTACACACTTTCACTGTAAAGCACTGTAATTCACTGTCCACTATTCTTTCCACTTTTCGGATCACTCTTCGGAACTTGATTCGAAAACTGTATCGAAAACTGTATGCTTGCCGCGGTCTTCTCCGCCGCTTATATAGTCCAATCTCGGTACTGTAGAATTTTCGGGAAATAACTGGCAACATCGTGTCTCGAAACGTCAAGTAGATTCATTCATTCAGTAGTAACTTGGAGTGAGATAGCTACATACAAACTGTCACTTGTTAGAAAGGGACGACATGCTATCGCTTCTAGAAAGTCCTTGATCATACGTCAAGCTGATAAAAAGACACGAACAGAATACTATTGCTATCGCGTTCTCACACTCGCTCTGATTGGTCAATTTGAATTTGGCTCCATATTTAGGGATACCAGCGCTGTAGTGTGGCCATTCTAAAAAAATATTCCGTATTTTTCGGGAAGTTAATTTAAAAAATAAAATACTTTTTGCGCCGTCGCGAACATACTCCCGCC
>JARACY010004260.1:0-27847 GCA_029255725.1 Scrobipalpa atriplicella | reverse complement strand
AACCCAGAAGGGAAACCAGACCCAATCCTAGTAGATTAGGCTTTTGCCAGGTTAGTGATTTAGTCGAGACCACAGAAGAGTAAATTAGGAGCTAAGGGAGCGGCAGCAGTTTCTCAAATCAGTGGTCGGGACCAACGACTTATCGTGATACCACGACGATGATGGTTGCCTAAGGGGCATGGCATTTAGGAAGCGGTGCGGTGCCGATGCGTCGTTTTTGTATAGAAACTTCAAGTCAAGCTGCGCTGCGCAGACGAAAATTACATACAAAATTGACGCGCCTCCGCTTCGCCCGCGCCGCACCGCTTCCTATTTGCCATGCCCCTAACATTCGTTATCGGAATGAATAAGCACTAAAAATTTGGCCACGAGCAATTCTGAAGATAGAGATATGAGCAATAGCTCATCGAACGAAAAAAAGATCACTAAATCATACTACATTGTGCAAACCGTGCCAATTTTCGCACAGCAGCACTTTCCCAATGCGCTCATACGAACTTCGTGCGCGATCCAACATGCAAATTAGACAAAAACCCATACAAACAAACAGTGTAATGAACGTGTATCGCGAGTGTAACAAGCACACTGGCGGATAAAGACCGGCCAAGTGCGAGTCGGACTCGCGGTAAAGGGTTCCGTACCATCGTACAAGATTTTAATGCTTGAATTTTTAAATACCTACCTACGCCAAAAATACGTTTTTATTATGGGGAGTATCTCTAATTTTTATATGGTTTTTGTAACAGAAAGATACAATGTTGTTATTAAAATTTTCCTATGGTTCATTCATGAGAGAGAAGAACAGTGCGTTGACAAATGGATAGCGGAGCCGGTTGCTTACCTACCAGGGTCCCGTTTGGATACGGAACCCTAAAAAGCGCGGACGAACGCGTGCTAAGCGATTATTCATGGTTGCGATACATAGGTATGGATGGTCCGGCCGATCACTAAAGTTGAGCAATATCAGCCTGACTCGGGCATTGATGAGTGCCAGATACTTCAACTCTATGCAGACTCGAAACCAAACAAAATTGTCAGCTGTTTTTCTTTTCGGGGATACTTTAGCTAGAGTAGAAACTAATTTAGATGCAGCCGAGTCGTGATATATTTCTGTCTAAAATTACTACAGATAGTATGGCAAGGGCTTGTTATACTTGCATTACCTACATAATGACGGTATCATCACTAAGGGATAAACTAATTTTATGTAGGTATTTATTCAATAAGTGTTGTATTCATATCGGTTTATGGCTAATCGTGGGCTCCTTTTGTCCTTGGGGTTAATCAAATATTGAATGGAAGGGGCCCGCCTTTGTACCATGTTAATTCGTTATGTTGTTTAAATATGACGAAAATATGTACAAACAAACACAACAATAGAAAAATACATTACGGGGCGTAGTTAGTTATTGTCTCACCTCACTTTACTGACATGACAATCCTACATTGCAAAATGTTACGTCGATTATGATTATGAATTACACGATTACGCCCCTAGGATTGCCTTTTGACAGATAAAGAAGATTTATTTTATTATTACGCTCAGATCAAGGAATTGGGTAGACGGAGCCCTGCGTACAACAGAAATGATCCCAAAATGGCTATTTGTAGCAATTCTTGATTGCAAACTACGCGACTTAACTACTTAATGTTAGTCCTTACCTGTCACTTTCTATCATGCGAGAACAGAACGGGATGGCAATATTTTTTGTTGAGATTTAGTTAAATCGGGGTGGGTACGAATCGGGCCCATTGTAAATAATAGAAAAATTATAGAAAAAAAAATTACCATTTGTCAATCGTTTTATTTTTGTACCTAAAACACAACCATAATTATTTTTGTTTTCAGGGTCACACAATAAAATATAATAAATGAAAAAAAAATGATATTTAAATTACTAAGAGAGTTTTACTAAACTGGAAGAGAATTATTCCAAGCAGATCCAAAATTATGTAACTTAAACACTCATTACAATGAAGAATTCCTAAAAGCGACAGTGCTCTCGATTGCAACGCGCAAAAACTGCACATCAAGAATGTTAACAACGAAAATGAGGTTCGAAATTAAAGTTTTATAACATTTCGCGATGACTTAGATATGAAACTGTGCGTGAAACTCCGGTACACTTCACGCACGCTGGCTTTGCAAAACACTGTTGACATAAACATAGAAAACATATGATTTGAAAATACAGGATATACAAGATGCGTTATCGAGAAGAAACTAAAATGGATGATTTGTAGGGAGAAGCTCAGAATAATAACTTTATTGTTCTGAGGGGAGAAGTTAAAGCAAGACCGCTGACTTAAAAGACATACATACATATTACCACGCCCAACGACCCAAACAAAGGTCATTCCGCCACGTCTGACAAGTTTTTAGGGTTGTTTAAGATAGATCTGTATATTGCTGTAGTGACAGGTTGCCAGCCCATCGCCTAAAATAACAATATACTGAAACCCTCGAATCCCTTAGCTGGTTTTTACAGCATGCCCGGGAGGAGATGCAGCTGGCACATTCTACGTTTTTCTATCACTCCCAGTCCAGCATGGAAGTATAAAGGACTTAAAAGACTGAGGGTAGAAAGACAGTAAATAGAATATGAGAAGTGTGTATGGACTCCCTATTCCTATAAGCCCATCTCTATGGTACCTCTATGGTAGGTCTTTTAAGTCACCGGTCAGACTATAAGCACTTTTTCTTCCATACTTCCATGCTGGACTAGGAGGGATAGAAAAACATAGAATGTTCCAGCTGCCTTTCCTCCAGGGCGTGTTGTAGAGGTCAACAGAAGGGATTTGAGAGTTGCAGCATGTTGTAATTTAGGCGAAATCAACCCTCAATACCTTGTCAGATAGACGCTACCATCTACCCCGTAAGGAATAAAGACGTGACTTTATGTTTATTGTTATACGAATTTCTTTACAATTTGTTCAGTTTCGCCGTATGAGCAACCCTTATCAGTTTGCGTACTGACTAAAAAAATAACCCAGTACATAACATAGAGACCTTGCTTTGTTCACGATGTGCGGTGTTGGGAAATGGTAACATAATAATTTAAGTTTTTCGACGCCGGCGCAGCTCGTGTGACTGTTCTCGTTTTGTGCATCGACATAGGTCTGCTAAAATAGTTTTCTTTGTAAAAATAAACTGTTTAACGTCTGTGTACAAAGAAACATTAGAAAAAATGGTTTAGACGTACAGACAATTCCCTCACATAAGTATCCAGGCGTGTTTTTTCTCCCCAGTCATAATATTTTGATATTTTAAAGAAAACCGCCTAGGCAAAGCTATTTTTGAATGAAATTCAATTCAATTATAATAATATTATTATTGATTCTAAAATTATTTTAATGGAGATAAAAACGCAAAGCTAATTGCAGATGGCGCCACTGTTGAGTGTTCCAAAAGAGACCAATGAGAAGACACAAAACTGACATTGATATTTATATTGACAGATTACTGACCAATCACAGGAAAAAGGAACACTCAACAGTGCCGCCATATAGTTCTCAGTTTTTAACCCCATTGGTTCGCAACACGCCTGGATACTTATGTGAGGAAATTGACTGTACCTTTTTTATCCTATTAAACAAAAAGTCTGTAGATATAAAATTTTATATTATTTTTAATGTTGCATGACTTATCTTTACGGCAAATTGCTCTATCGACCTCGAGCGATCACTTTGTGTACGAAACATTGAACAATTTCTCATATAATTTTGACAGCAAATCACCCACACTGCGGCCTACATCTTATTACGTTAACTGATTGTTTTTCTTTGTTCAGATTAAGACAAGGTTAAATTTAAATTATACTTATGTTCCATGTGGTTCTATAAATGTTCCATAGGTACATACCTACAATCGTATAAGAAGAAGTACCTACTTCAATTTGTGTGTTGATAACTTTGTCAATTTCATTGACTTCATTGTTGAAAGGTCATTGAATAAATGTTTCCGTCCTTTTCTGTTCTCTCACGAAAGAAAATGGTATGGACGTATATTAAGTCGTGTTATTTGCGAACCCGAATTGCCTTCATTGTTAATTTTTTTTTGTCACGAGTCACGAACACGAAGCATGGTATGTCAGATTGATTGAAGGGCCCAATCATATTATCAATTTATTTAAAATTTCGTATCCTGTGCATAATAATTTGATTTATTATTATGATGTCAGGAAGTTATCGAATATCTATTCTCAACACAATTCATTCGGTGTAAAAAGTCGATGGATAGATTTCTATCAATAGTCGTACGTGCGAAGTTTTTCGCGCGGTATCAATGCAACAATGCGCTGGAGTGCGAACGTGACGCAGATTAAGATAGGCATAGATACAGCAAGTAACGTGATCTGTAATGTGGGTTCTAAAAGGCAACGGTGGTTGGCACAGATTGGATGAGAATGGTTGGATAGAGCTGTTCTGAGGAATAGAAGATCCAGCTCAGGTGGTATTATATCAGAGGCCTTTGTCCAGCTCTAGTGGACTGACACTGCATGATAATGATAACGCGATCTGATGAAACCTATCGTGCCACTTTTGTACGAGTATTACCTTTTGAGTAACGTACTTGTGGATTCAAATTACATTATAAGGTGATTTTTCAGTTTTAATTGGTACAATCAGCATTCGTATTTTCGATTAACGTCGAAATAAGATATACTTAACGATCGGGCGTGGATTGAAGCGATGCGACACATTTGCAGATGCTGACTTTGGGCACGCGATGTACATTTGCGGTATCTATGTCTATCCATGTCTGAGGATCGAGAAGTCAACGTTCCCACGGTGCGCATACGCGTGCACTGAGCACGAGACAGAGACAGGGATATTCTGCTGTTAATCAGCTGTCATTCATACTCAAAGGGTGTAAAAAAATTGCCGACTAAACTTTAGAGTGTGAAAAACTTTCCCCAAGGAACTTACTCGAAAACCTCGAAATGTCTTATTTCGACCTCTATTGGGAAAGTTGTTCAGTGTTTGTTTAGTTTTTTTTGACACAATCGGTTTGCTGTAGACAGGTTGTCAGCCCAACGCCTAAATTACGATACACTGAATCCCTTAGCTGGTTTTTACCTGCTGGTTTTTTTGGGAGGAGTACGTTACAAGTGTGCCAACTGCCAAGTTTCATTCTGATCCGTCCAGATTTTGTCCAGCATGAAAGAAATAATAATCATCAAAAGGTAAGACCCGATATAACTGACCTTAAACGGCAAAAATCACACAGAATAGCCCATCACAAGTGGAGTAGAGCGGTTGCGTCACACACTTTGTTTTCTCCGCTTTCGATTTTAGCCGGCGCCGGCGCAACTCGCGTGGACACTAGTGGAAATAAACACCTCGATCTATGACTGCGATCGACAGATAGACAGGGGTGATATTCTTCTTATGCACGCCTATAATATCATCAAAACTATTGGGCCTCTGAAATTATCTGAAAACTGCCATTATCGAGACACGAAGGCTTCACGTGCCCTCCGAAGGCACGGAATCCTTTTTCTTACAGTTATTCGTGATTCCGCCTGTTTTTCCTAAACAAAATGGGGATAAATTTATATAAAGCATGTGGGCATCGGACCAACAAAATCTACTCCCAAAAATATAAAAGGTCGTCCACATGACTATTATAAAAAACATACCTTGCAACCCTACCGATCTTGCAAATCTGTCGTCTACCATCTAACCACGTTAACTGTGAGTTATAATAGTTAGCTGTCTAATTACCGAGAGCATGTCTTAAACAATGGTTGTCGAGAAATTAAGATTGCGTTTGATTAGCGGGCTAAGAGAACAGATCGGAATTTTATCAGCAAGATGCTCTGATATGTAACATAAAACTTATTAAATACACTTTTACTTTTAGTTCCATGGACTGGGATTGGTGAAACAACAAACATTCTGCACCGGCAGGTATTATTCCAGGGCATACTGTAAAAGTCAATGGGGCCATGTAAGTAGATGATGTAAAGAGAGAAATACGGCGCAGAAATGACTACTTACTAGCCCATCCAAAAGTATTAATCATCTTAACGCACAATCGATAAATCAGCCTGCAATATCCTCACCAAACTTGGAACTAAAATCCAGGACATCCTAGTCAAGAGCCCCAGACACAGACCACTAGACCATGGAGGCAGAAGTAACATAACTCATCGAATGAAGTCAATAATCGTAACTCAATATGACTGATCAATGTCAATTGACTCGGCACGAAACTGAGATAGCAATCAGTGTAATATGTATCTACATATGCAGATTGATATGCAGCCAGCCGTGCAGTCCCTGACACCTGAAGTGCGACAAACAGATACACATTTCAATTTACATGATAATTACAGATATGGTGTTGCTGATTGCCTCTACAAACTTGTGGATGGAGCATTGAGCTATTGATCTCAAGGTTGTGAATTGAGAGATGTTGTTTTTTACGGAAATTGTGGAGTCAAGGAAGCTTATGTATGACGAATGTTTGCAAAAAAAAATCCCTCGGCTTTGAGACCGAGCTTTTCCTCGAACATCAGCCTGGCGTTTAGCCCAAACTAAAAAAAAACCGCATGGTAATTTTTCTTTTTCTGACAGATTTTCCCTGTTATTCGGTGAAATTTTCAAAGTTCAATGACAATGGCAAAGACCGGGCAAAATGTAATAATAATACATTTCCTTATTTCACAGGCTTTGTTATAACTATCGCGGTAAAGATGCTACACAATATAAAGTAATAATAATAAACTTAAAGTTACTGCTGCTATTGTGAACATTAATTTCTATATTTATATTTTCATCTTTTCAATCATATAATTTTTATTGCAGTTACTTTTAACAACTATTTTTGACGTTTTCCAAAACGCCTCGCAATTTTGATCATACTTATTTGATTGCATTGCGTAGGTAGGTAAGGTACCTATCTTCCATAGACTTGGAGCTATAAAAAAAATCACCTTCATAAAATAAATCAGAAATTGTCAGACGTGTCGAAAACTGTTTAGCCAGTTGTTGACTCTCTGCTGCTCTCTGCCTACCCCGTAAGGGATACGGGCGTGGTTATATCATTATCATAGCTGTATTACATCTGTAAACGACAGATGGCGCCACATCAAGAAACACAAGTTCTGAAACGCGGGCGTTATCGATTTTTTCTCAGCGATCTGAACATATACAAGTTCGAAACATTTCCGATTGGATTTCGGTCCCCTCCTGGTATATACACCCGACCAGCCTTTCCCATCCATTATTACTCGGCCAACGAGCCTCAAAATGTAACTCCTAAACAATTAAAATTAGAAACAGATGAGACTAAATATCTTATGTTGTGGCAAGTTGCGTGACAACAACGTATAACAGTAATTTGGAGTAAGTTACGTTGCACTTAATGTCATAATCTGCGCATTTCATTGACTATGATAAGATATCGTATCATCTTTGATAAATGTTATGTGACGCCAACGTCATACTTTCTTTGAAAATGAACTACTATTAATATTACGCCAAGAAATACACTTATGAAGTTGATGATGGTAGACAGGATTCCCATATACCTACATATTATAGCGATACACCACACACCTATAAAAAATTTACGAAGATACTTTTGCCTGGGCTGTTGATGTCCTGCCTAACCCGTAAGGTTAAAAGCATGACAAACTTTAACTAGGTAGTTGACTACTCTCGTAAGGGATATAGGGTTTTACTTTCGAAATCGATAACAACACGTGTGTACCAACTCCATTTAAAAGGAATCAATGGCGAACATTATCACACTCTATTCTCAATGGTGGAGCTTTCATTGAGCCACAAAGAAACACGTTTTGCGCTCCAAACTGCTTCTATAGCAGTTCTATAGCATAACGTCCGGCGTACGCGGCGTTTTTACGTAATTTTTATGTAAGAAACCGGACCAAATGTATTACCGACTGCGCAGTTACGTTCAGTACAGTTGCAATCGAAAGTTAATCCTTCGTTCCCTGAATACCTACAGTTACGCTTTTAAAGTGATAGGTTGTCAGAACCAGCGACAAAAAAATCCTCATAAGAGCGCTAATACACAGAAATCCCGCTGTCATACTCGTAAGTACTGTAGGAACCGCAGTAGAGGGATCCGAGTGTTTCATCATCATCATCTTCTTCAGACCACATCTACCCACTGCAGGGTATAGATAGCGGCCTCTTATCTACTGCGTCGAGGGTATCAAGGCAATGGGCTGTGATATGACAACCTGTCACTAATAGCAATTTAGGTACTACCTATATAATCCCTAAATTACATATTCGAAGACACTCTTGTCTTTTACATTTAAAATTACAGTCAAAATTTGTCAGGCGTGGCGACGCCGCCTTTACTGGGCTGTTGATGCTCTGCCTACCCCCTAAGAAGGAAATGCATGATTTATGCAAAAACAGCGCGAAACTGACTGTACACGACAAACTCATAGACTCTAAGAGGAGATTGAAACATAGTGATTTTATGCTGGTACGTGGAGTAATATGGGTCAAAACAACCGGTTTGATTCTCGGTTCAGACACGTCAGAAACTTTATGTAGCATAAGTAATTATAGATATGTAGGCTTTACTTAATATACCGTAGTCTGCATGGTGGCAAGTGGGCAATATAATGTAACCTAGGTAGTAGGTATATCACATTCAGTCACAATTTGTTGGGAGTCTTCTAGGAAAAGAGCCTCCGGCAAATACTACCGCCTCGCATCTCCTGATATTTGGTTCGCACTCAAGCTATATTGGGGCGAATTTGTTGGGATTCTTCAAGGAAAAGAGCCTCCAGCAAATACTACCGCTTCGCATCTTCTGATATTTGGTTCCTACTTCTTACTCAAGCTATATTGGGGAGAATTTGTTGGGAGTCTTCAAGGAAAAGAACCTCCGGCAATTAGGTACTTACCGTTTCATATCTCCTGTTATTTGGTTCGTACTCAAGCTATATTGGGGCGCGAGTGAGTTATTATTTTATCAATGCTATCGATATTGCCGTCCTTTGCTGTTCTCTTATGATAAAAAATTACAGGTATAGACTTATATTAGTTAAGTATAGTTAAGAAATCATAGTTTTTATTTTCCATTGTAGTTTCCAGTTAGAGTGAAAATGGACAGGGATCTTCTGGTTGAGCTCGCTCCATCCTTAACTCCGTCTCCTAGAATGGAGTCAATATCAAACCCATATATTTCCAATAATCTAGTTCCAATATTACACATTATAGGACAACGACTAGACTCCACCATAACTCACATAACAAACACGTGTTTAAACAATAATACCATACATTTTGTACGGTTATTACAAAATTTGTACGGTCGTTGTATTAATGCATTATAACCGTACAAATTGCATATTAAATTAACCGTCGAAATTGCATCTGCATAAAATTGGTCATATTTGCTCTTATTAACGTGCAATTGACCATAATTTGCGTAACACTGATGGTTGCCATTTAGATCATGATCATAATGACTAGATTGACCATGTATTTATGAACCATTCGAACTATATGCTCATACGAAATGGTGCAAACCACGCGTTTTTGTCACTACCAAGGAACTTATGCGAATTTGAGTTAAAAATTCCGTCTTCAGGAATAATTTCAGGAGCTCATAGAAATAGGTACATGGATACACAATTGTATAAAATCTTCCCCTTGCGGGTTGGCAGAGCATCAACGGTTTACCTACTTAAAAACGTTTCCGCCACATCTGAGGAACTGAGGATGTCAATGACAACTCGTATTTGCTGTAGCGACAGGTTGTCAGCCTATTGCCTTAATAACAACATATTTAGCCCTCGAATTCCCCTACTGAACAGTAGATCTGTTTTTTTATCGCTCCTAGTCCAGCATGGAATAATGATAAGAAATTCCATCAAGAAAGGGTCATTTTGAGGTTGTCAATGTGAATGAACCAACTAAACATGATTTAAGCTATTTTGTATTTATTTATTTGCTTCAAATCGACCGCTTTCTAGGTGAACCATTTCGATGTGGTAACCTGCTCGGTAATCTAGTAATCTTGCATGTGCAATATCGTTGCATGAACTTGTGCTGAAACCAGCTGAAGCCAAATTATGTCAGTTTGAAACATACATACAATTTCGACCACAAACAGGTTTGATTTTTTGAGATTTTTTTAGTGTTATTTTCTCCGTCTAGTGACGGCTATAATTACCTACCCTTACACGAACTATAAAATAACTTCTCGCTACAAAATTACCACTTTGTTTAGACAGTTTATATGAGTACCTATAGGTACATCATCTTTGAATTTATTTTTGAAAGTTGTCCAATTTCATCGTTGAAATTTAAAATACAATACTAGGATAAGCCATTCAATGGCTAGGTATTATTTGTATTGTGTCTATACATTGTACTTCTTGTAAATCCACTGATTGTCATATAGATAAAGAAATGTGTAGGTATAATCTTAACTGACGTACAATTCTTTACAATTGCTGATTGTCTAATTACTACCTTTTCTAATTGTATCAGCATCTGTTGTAATGGTTGATAATTGCTACGAGGAAGATGTTATAATCGAGGTAATAAAGAAAATGTATTTTAAGTTTATCTGCGGGTTAAATGTAGATAGAAAAAAGGTTAAAGGTTAAATATAGAACTTCCATGCTGGACTGGGAGTGATAGAAAAACAAAGAATGTGCCAGCTGCATCTCCTCCCGGGCATGCTGTAAAAATCAGCTAAGGGATTCGAGCGTTTCAGTATTGTAATTTAGGCGATGGGCTGACAACCTGTCACTATAGCAATATACAGATCAATCTGGAATAACCCTCAAAACTTGTCGGACGTGACGGAGCGACCTTTATTTAGGTCGTTTACGCTCTGTCTACCCCATTAGGGATAAAGGTGTGATTATGTGTATGTATGTAAATGTAGATATTTCCTTTTGCATCCCTATGACAGCCAGACAGAAGGTATTTCAGGCATAGGATTTTGGTGTTCACACATAGGTACATAGTTTTATCTTAGATATACTTAATAGGTTTTTTTTTTTCATTTCATATGATGCAATCTACTTTCAACAGACCGTTGATATGCATGAAGATATGCATCATGCCATGACTTAAAGAGAGTCACCCGTGACTATAAACAGGTACTTATATCAATACCAGCCATTAACACGCCACACCATACACACGACTTATCTCTTCCATGTTTCTACTCCAATTTCATTGTCCAACAAATGCGATGATAACCCATACACTATCCCATACCACTATCACTTACAAACGACAATAGAAACGCGATGGGAGACAATGAAACTGTCACGTGCCTTCACGAGATTTCTTTAATGATATGTGTGCAATGTATCATTAGAAGTTGCATTAATCGCAAATTGCTCAACAGTTAAACTCTATTCAAAGATATTTTATCACTAAACGACGATCAAGTGTTATTCATATTGATCAGTCCCTCGGCTACTCACTTCTTTTGTATGACGGAGGTTTTGACCAAACGCTCCTGAAGACGACCTTCGAATAGGGTCGAAACGTTGAGGTCTGAGTAGCCGTGTGTTTTATCAAATATACACACTTACTTAAATTTAGCCATAACTTAAAATAGGTAGAGCTCCAACGACTTAATGAAAAGGTGTTTAGGCATGTCTGAAAAGTTTTAGAGTCCTTTAATGATGTGATGCGGTGCATGCAAAGCCGTCTGGAAAGTATCAACTTCTTGCTCTCCGCCGAGCAAGATTTCGATTTGAAAGGCAAGGGATCCATTGAAATTCTGGCACATGAAACTAATCCGAGTTACCACGGCATGCAACTCACACTGCTATCTATTCCATTAGAATCTAGTGGAATGGTAAAAGGTGCTGCTTACCAACCAGAGGTTTAGCACAGAGGTAGCGTTGCCTATCTTCATTTCGCGCAGTAGTGCAGAAAATCTAATTAATTAGTAGTAAGTCTAGTAGTGTTAGCGCAACTGTGCTGACATGGTAACTGAACTAGTTTAGCTCGTCGGTTGCACAAACGTGCAAAATTAATAACTCATGTGCTTAGGCAGGTTTCACATACATTATAATAACGCCTATGTACCTTGCGAGGCAGGCATAGCGTCAACAGCCTATAGGTATAAATGGTCCGAGAAGAGATGCAGTTGGTCCTACAAAATCGGAACTTCCTTCCGTGCAGGAATGAGAATGAAATAGAACGAGGTGAATTTATACGTGGTGTAAGGGACAGCTTCCCGCAAACTGATAGGGGTTGCTCAGTCAACGAAAGTGAACGAGCTGGTTTTTACAGCATGCAGCTGGCACATTCTATGTTTTTCTATCGCTCCTAGTCCAGCATGGAAGAATTATTTATTGCTAGATACAAGTGATTATTTTATTACGGGTGCGAGTCTCGCAAGGCGGAAAAGTAGTAGTTTTGATAAAATCATTAGAAATAATTTATATCATTAACATAAATCTTTCGAAAGTTATGCAATTGCTTTAAACAGTTAAATTTTAAATGATACCTCGTTAATTTTAGTGCTAATTTCGGCATCAATGCAGAAAATTTATGCAAACAAATTTATAGTTTAAATAAATCAGAACTTTGAAAGCGTTCTTATTATGTAAGTTTTACTGATAATTGCAAAATTAGTTTTGCAGTTTTGGTCTGCCCACTGGCCTTATCTCTCCTCTTGGTCACCACTCTCTGTCAGCTTTGGTCCACCGTCCGTCATCCCGACTAGCCAGGTGTCCCGCTCTCGTTAATCGCCTCATGCTAATTTGAATACCTTTAATTGCTGGTTTTTATTCTGTAAAACTCACCCAGGGTTGAGAAGCAGTTGGTGCATTCTATGTTTTTCTATCGCTCCAAGTCCCGTATGACAGAATGATTTGTATTTACCACAAGGTAACTGAATTTACTTTGGAATGTCGGCCAAGGTGACACCATGGCTATCAGATACCATCAAGAATACCTAACAGCCTCATTACATACTGACCCCATCACCTGGTTTTTACACCTGCACCATGTTGGTCATTGGGAAAACACGCATTCATTTTTTATAAATGATTAATCCCCGGTGCCGCCAGCGCTGGATCTACCGGATTATTCGATTAATTGTGTTTTGAGTGAATTATGATTTTTTGACTGATGAGGGCGCCACTTGGCTCAGGGTAGCCCCTTAATGATTTGAACCAGTTGACACCACTTTCAAGAAAATTATGACGAGGTAAGGTAAGAAAGGAATATAGGATGTGTCAAAGCTTTCGGGGTAGGTAGACTATCGCCGGGTGTTTTTTACATCGTCACATCAGATAAATTGATTAAGATGGTGATTGGTAAGATTTGTGTATTGCTGTAGTGGGAAGCATATTGAGGGCTGATACTTAAAATTCAAATTCAAATATTATTATTTTTTAAATGACAAAAAAAAACTCAACTAAAATTATTGCGCTCAGGTAGTTTTAAAGTAGGTATATTAATTATATCGTGTCATTTGCAACAATGAATTGCCCTCATTGTTAACTGCAAAGTCCCTCCCTTTTGAGAATCTAAGAGCTAACATGCGTCTATTATACGTATATTCTGTGCATGCGTGAATATTTACTGAATTGTTGACGCTCCTGCGCCTGCACCGGAAGGCATAAAGGCGTGACTATACCTTATGCATGTATTTATGACATAAAACAAAAGGATTATCCTGATCTTATTAAGATAGGAGCTCGTTACGGCTCCTGCCGACAAATAATTGCAGGTCTTCGAGTTCATGATACTTAGATAATGATAGACTTCGAGTTTTGCATCATCTTCAGATTGCTTAGCAATAGACCTTGTTATTATTATGTTATTTCTAATAACTTCAAATAAATTACTTCCAAAATAACAACTTTGTTCATATTTGGTTCTTCATTGTGTCTAAGTAACCTCTTTCAGTTTGCACACTGTCTTCGAAATAGCCCTTTTTGTATTTTACATATTTTAATACAACTGTAATATTAGTTAAAATAAAATAAAATGCAGTTATCACGAATATTCAACTTTTAATCGCTGAGTTACTGATTTTTCCTCTAAAATTACAATTTTTGAGGTTACAAAACATGTTTATGTTATAACAAACTTTATCTCAACTAACAAGGAAATATGTGACAACAAACAACCCATTAGAATTATCAGTATTTATCATGGTATTATCTTGAAGCTGACCCATGTTTCCGTTTTGTTACAGATACTGACTGATGCTGCGACCTCTCCAGATCAACCTCTTCAGTCATCTTTTTATAATCTGCAAGTCCAAGCGATGACATTGTCGGTTTGACTGCCGAAGCGAGCGGTCGCGCACATAAGAAACAATACCTAAAACTGGTATCGCTACGGTTTTGCCAGTTTCGCGCGTGCTTTTAGGATAAAACTATGAGGATAGATCTCTTAGAGAGATATTTGAATAACCTGTGATAGTAAATTTAGTGATGGCGTCTATAAGTGTAGTGTTGACTGTATGTGCGGTGCTGTGTCCCCTGGCGTGGGTTTCTGGGTTGGACAATGGGTTGGTCCTCACACCCCCTATGGGCTGGCTGGCTTGGGAGAGATTTAGGTGCAATACGGACTGTAAAAACGACCCGGATAATTGTATAAGGTGAGTCTGTTGTGGAAAATAAATAAGACGCTCAAAAAGTTGTGTAAGGGACAGACTCCCGCAAACTGATAGGGGTTGCTCATGCTCAGTCAACAAAACTGACTAACTTTCACGAAGAATTCTAATAGGAAATGAAAAAACATTGACTTACTCATACAAAATGAACAACCTTAACCAAATAAATTGTATGGGAAAACCTTTTTTATTCCCTGACAGAATTTCTTCCTGAAAGCTTCAGGAAGCTGTCCCTTGCACCCTATACAAGGTGTAGAAAAAAAACCTGACTATTATGCTCTGATCTGATTTCTCCTTATTAAAGCTTGCTTGTTTTAAACAAACATGATATTTCCGAGAAAGAGAATAAAATCGATACAGATTTATTGATCATGCTATTAGGATTGTTTACTATTAAAACATTAAATGCTTTGAAATATAACGACTTTCCATAAAATTACCATCAGTTAATTATGAAACAAATTATCCAGCTCCAATCTATGTTTAATTATTAACATCGACAACTTAACATGATTGGACTTTCTAAATGAGCATGTTTATCTTACACTTGAGAAAAGTTGCATTTATTCAACTTATTATCTGTATCTTAATTTAAATAACATTACGTCCTAATTCCTTACTATTTATGTAAACTGAGTTGTACAGGGTGTAAAAATAATTACTGCGCTCTTTTAAACCACATGTCCTACTAATGATACCTACGCACTATTTTTTGCCTTTTCTATACAAAAATGTTTATCTTGGCATTTTTTTTTTTAATTTGTTTAAAAAAAAATAAGTATGCTTTAAAGGAACGCAATTTTTTATTACCCTGTATACTTACTAATCCAGCTTGTGTTGCCTCCAGTGACCGGCTGTTCCGGACAATGACTGACATCCTTGTTTCGGAAGGCTACGCGGCGGCCGGCTACGAGTACATCAATGTGGACGACTGCTGGCCAGAGAGGGAGAGAGACAACAGAGGGCGTCTCGTTCCCGACAGGGAGCGGTTTCCGTACGGGATGAAGAGTCTCGCAGATTATGTAAGTAGTTTTTATTTCTAAACGACGAACAAGACATTTATTCATATTTACTTAACCCTTCCATAACAGTCCGGTAAAAATATACTCCGCTACACTCTTTAGGTTTGATAGAGTTAATAACTCAACGTTTCGACTCTATCGAGGGTCTTCATCAGGAGTGCGAAAGTCGAATCACACAACACACCCAAGTAGCATTTTACTCCATTTAAGAGTACACATTTAGTTCACAGGTGTACTTAAAGCATTATTATAGTTCACTGGTGATGTATAAGCTGCGTATTGCGATTAATAACACCTATACCTGTCTAAGGGACTTATAGGAGTATAGAGTTATACTTTTATACGATTGTTGGTGTTATAATACTCTAACAACTATCCTTTAGTCAGCCGTCTGACTAAGAGCATTATAGGAAGGTAGAGATACGGCAACAGCTGTTTAACGGCCTACTTGTACGATGTTATAGAGCTAGCATTTTAATAGAACACACGTGGTCATTTATAAAGCCTAAGGCTGTTATGTTTATTTGTTTTAGACTGTTATACAGCTAGTAGCTGTAGTAGGACTTGTTTGTGATCATTAATATAACCTTTTTTTACAATCTGTACAGAAGTGTTTAAATGGTTCGCATGTGTACTATAGGCTGTTAAAAGGACTATATGTGTTGTCCATTAACATCAATAGCAGTTTATTTGTCCACAAGTACTACTCTTATTTGCTGTAAGCTGAACATGAATGTGAATGTGATATTCTATTACACTTATCCCACAGTTGTGTGTTTATTATTATTTATTTAGTTTGTTACAAAATTTGTATTTTAGGTAGTACTTGACTTAGTACCCCGGCTAGGTGATTTAACGGCAATAATTATTATTGCGGATCTCTAAAATTTCAGATATTTTGAAAGGTGAACGATGATACACAATTGACCTGAATTACATCTTAAAGCTGTATGTAAGTTCACATTAGAATAAATTTATAGACATTGGCTCTGTAGTGGTGTAAATGTGGGCCTTCATATAGATAACAGCATTCTAACAGAACACATGTGAACCTATATAACGCTCACCGCATTAAATTGGAGTTATAACAGTTCCCATAGCCGTATTTCATTTCCACCATTTTGTTCTACTAACCTAAAATATTTACCAAATAAATCTCCAAAATTATCATGCAGATTTATCACGAAATACGCAGATAGAGCGATTGAGTTTTCGTTTCATGTTATAATTAATTACCGTAGTATAATTATAATGCCAATATAATATCAAAAACTGAAAATTGTAGATTTGCTCTCAGCCAGTTTTAAATATTTTTAAATGAATATCGCGTTTTTACAGAGGCGCGTGAATATTTTAGCTGTAAACATGTATATATTTCACGATAAAGTTGCATTCCCATGGCACTATCATCATTAAAGTATTTAAAACATGTAAGTTAACGCGTGCTATCATCAATTTTTATCCAATTGATATCCGCCGGAGTTATGTTTCTGATGGCAGACACAAAACCAAACTAATGAGGAATAATTAATAAAATAAAGAAATAATTTAGGACACACGTGAATTTTAAGTAGCACTGGAGTACTTTTATCGGATTTTATAACTGTGAAGGCTGTATATTTAGCCACTTGTTACTCTTTATTACACTCATGTACGTTGTATAGTTCACACTGCGTCCCATATAGTGCCGTAAGTCAGCCTTAAGTCCAATGTTACTACTTAAACTGCCATTATAATGCTACTATACTGCTAATGTACAGCCATAGTGAACTTAAGGCTGTCTAATTTGTGCCCAAACTGGTTTTATAAGAGCATTATAGCAAGCTATACAGCTCTTATACAGCTGACTTACACAGCTTGTGGAGTACATGTGAACGACTAAACATCTTATATAGAACCCCGAATGCTACTTGGGCAGTGGCCATTGACTGATCGAAACGTTGAGGTCAAAACCTCCGTCAAATCAGTAGCCGAGTATTTAATTAATATGTCAGTAGATTGTTTCATTATCAATATTATCATGAACCAACGTGCATATCTTGCAATTATGTCTTTGGGGGCAATCGCAAGATTATAACGATTCCATTGACGTAAGATAAGAATAGTTCAAATCGGCTCCTACTTTTGTTTTCTAGATTTCCGTAAAGTAAAGGAACAAATACACCTACATACGAGTACATAAGTACTTACAAATGCTGATAAAAATAATTATCCTTCTTTACTTCGCGCAGTCGAGAAAAAAGAACGTTATACAGTTTGAAAAAACTTTGGAATTTAATTATATGATTTTGCATAGGAATACAAACAACTATTAATGTTTGGTATCTATACGACTTGAAGCTTTTAAAAGCTTTTAAATATTCATATGGAAATAAAAACTTTATTTTATGCCATAAACAAAATAAACCTGAAATATGCATAAATTTTGGGCGAACGTAAAAAGAAATCAGGTAGATTTTTTATCTACAATAGACTAGACAAAACACATACACATTATGCTAAAAAGGAAGATTATTATCTAAAGACACGTGTGAGGATATAAATGGTATATCTTCGCATTTATCACAAGATTCCGAGGCGTTTTGAAACATTATGCAAATGTTTCAAATTGTTTTTCTATTGTGTCACATTATAGTCCAAGTTACCACCTATCATCCTACCACATCAACATAAAAAACAAGACACGAGTTACTTTCGCATTTATTATGTGATGATAAGCAGTACAGTGGATACTATATATACGATATATATACGATATATACGATATATGGTACCTATGGATTATATCGGTCCCGTGCCGTGAGCATAAAGTTCTTAGAGCAAAATGGGATTGGCGGCGATTTGGAAACAGCTTCAACTTAACTAATTTAAGTTTAGTCCTGTCACTTTCTAAAATTTGAATAAAATAGAGACAGCAACACAACAGCTGATTATAATTGTGTCAAACCGACGTATAACGCTCAAGATAAGTCAAATTAAGTTGTGATGTGAAAGGGTCCCGACTAAAATGCGTTTCGTTTCGTGCATTCGGTCTATGTGACAGGTTTATAATAAGTCCGTCTATACTGCCATCCTTTTCTGTTCGCTCGAAATGGAAAGTGACAGGACTAAACTTAAATTAGTTAAGTTGATTCTGTAACCGAATCGGCAGTATCAACCAGGTTGCAATCTAAATCTAATTATCTCTGTTTTTACCACAGTATTAGCTCTGTGCTATTGAGGTGTAATACAGATCGTAGAGCTAGTTATATTAAGGTGAATGCATTGGTGTTACGTACAATATTTGCTGCCCCGCTGCTCTTATATGAGCTAAGACATTACTAAGGCCTGTATTTATAAACAGCTCTCAAGTGTGACAGCGAGTTTGAGTTCGTATCAGAAATGTCATTTCAGTACAAAACGACCTGTCAAATCCATACTTAATATTGATCTCAATCTTGAGATCGCTTTATAAATACGAGCCTTAAATATACAAAGTGTAAGGGAGAGAGCTTCCTAAAAACTAATAAAGTAAAGTAAAGTAATCATTTATTTTAGTGCAAAGATACATAATAGGTAAAATTTACATTCTTAACTTATTAAATAACACTAAAAAAGGTAGTCACTCAGCACATGCTGTAGCACTAAGCACTACAACGCTGGTCTTCCGTATGGTAGCTAATAGAAGTTGCTCAGTCAAGGTAACTAAATAAAATCTCCCCAGGAAAATCTTGCATAATGATGCTGAAGTCCTGTTATCCTTCATCAGGGACATAGGGCTATAAGAAGGGGTTTCCACTGCTCTCGATCTTGCGCGTTAGCTTCCAGGTCTTCCCAACCGAAACCAGTTCATTCAGTAAATGAAAAAAATTACATCCATGATAATTATCTCATCGATGTGGTTAACTTGTATGGGAAAATCATCCCTTTCTTCATTTTCAACACGAACTCCTTTGTGAAAAATCTTCAACTGCTTTTCAATGCCAGATCTACCCCTATCGGTTTGTATGAGAAGCTGTCCCTTACACCCTTAATAAATACCTCACTAACCAGGATTCTAACCATTACTACTAGTATTTATAGCTAGAACGACTAATCCAGGTATCCTAACCTATAACCACCCCAGAGCAACATGAGGTCCTTCAAAAAAAAAAACAGGCTATTCTGGCAAAACTGATAATGGTTTTGTACTTAGTGTCCCAGATAAAAAAAATGTATATTGTATTGTAAATTGTATATTGTTGTTCAACTAAAACGAAGTATTTACTTCAGGGTTCAATGTAAATAAGCGGTGCAACAATTATCGGATTCCACGGCGGCATAGCTGTGTGTAACGTATAACGTGCTGCGCCCACGCACCGCTGGACATTCAACCTGGCAGTTTTCGTGCAGTTATCACATACGAAGTGCTAGTATTAGGTAGTAACACATTATCATACATTATGTATCCTCACTGGTACGGTTTCAAGACAGCTCCCCACAAATTGATAAAGATTTTTCAGTCAACGAAATTAACTAAAAATTCAAACAGTTTTCACAAAGAAATTCTTTCAGGAAATGTAAAAAAAATGACTTGAACTTCCACATTATTTTCTTTTTTTATACTTTCCTGAGAGTAGGTGCCCTGACAGTGAAATTGTCTCTTACAGCCTCGCGAAAACGTTTCTTGACCTTCTGTGCCTACCCTGTAATCTAAATGCGACTATATAAAATTAAGTAAGTCATCAAATAACATTTTTCATAGCAACTATCCACCTATTTTGGAACCTCTTCTTTTTTGTTTAATCTTAACAAAGCAGAGCTCAAAGGCGTGCTTGTAAAATGTACCTACCTAATTTTAGCTTTGTACAGATCAGTTGTTGAACTGTCTTGAGCTGTTTATAAGCATTTCATTTATCTCTTAAAGGTTGGGCAGAGAATCAAAGTCTTTTTAGAAACCGTTTCCGGCTTCCCGTGGAGGTAGTTGTATTTATCAAAGCAACCCGACTTACCCGACAAACAGAGTTACTTTCGCATTTATAATATTTATTAGTTTAGTATGGACAAAGGTATGGATGTTCTCTGCTTACTTGGTCTTGTGGTCGTTCATTACAAAAACCAACCCGAGGCCTACTAGCTGTGTTATAAGGCGGTTTAAAAAACACTAATAGCAAGGATCATTGGGTTAAAAAAAAACACTCGATAGTGGATGTTTCACCTAGTCCGTACAAGCTCTTAGAAAACAAAGCTTTTGTTGTTACATTCTCACGGCGCGCGCGCAAGTAAAAGCAAACGTTGTAGTTTCGTGATCTTGTCATTGAGACCGATCTGTTAGGTAAGCTTATAGTTGCATCATTTGTATTACTGTGGTATTAGGTACTGCCTCCATGGTCTAGTGATCTAAGCTATGGATTCCGAGATCTTGGGTTCGATTCCCGGTGGGTTTTTGTCGTTACTAGGTTGGTTAGGACATTGCTGGCTGATCATGATCACTTGATTGTCCGAAAAAATTGTCCATGCTTGCTTACGGGGCGGGTAGAGTCGAAAGTCGTAGAAAAATCGTTTTCGTCTTGTCAGCCCATCGCCTCAAATACAATACATTGTAACCAGCCCAAATTGCAAATATCCCTTTGCCATCATCCTTTGCTGGTTTGTCATAATACCTCAATGTAAGCAGCTGACATTTTTGATGTTTTTCTATCGCTCCCAGTCCAGCATGGTACAATTATGTTCAACCATATTTATTTATATGTTTTATGGTCAACCATGATAGTTAATAGCTATATTATACGAAAAGCAAGTTTACGAGTGTCTTGGTGTCGCCCACCATTATAACGGTGCCACGCGGCTATTGCCCATAATTTTATGACATCACATTAGCATGCAAAACTGAAGAGGTTAGTCGCCATAGATCTGTGTTGCCAACTGCGAAGGTTACATATTTTATGTACGGATATTATAATTATGATGGAAGATGTGAAAGTAAAATGTGATTTGTATGCAATAAATTAATACAACGACCGTTAGTGGTATACAACTCGAGCGTTTTCGGGCTTCGGAAGGTATGTTAAGCCGTTGGTCCCGGTTAATATCGTAGATTACTTAGTAGTCGTTATAAGCTATGTCGGAGGCTATTGCTAAGCAGTGGTGGCTTGAAAACTCTAACAGCTAGGTTGGCCACTGACCCGGCAACCAGTTCCCTCGTTCAATCCACTAGATTAGGTAGGTAGCCGACCCCGTGAAATACAGGAAAAAGGCTTGGGAGATGACATGATATTCTACTTATCTTTTGCTGTTTAATAATCTTTTTTGCCAAACTGTAATCTGTGTTTTTCTTTATTTATGTATAAGTTGGCAATTTTTTTCGCTAAAAAAAAATAGATACCTACTACTCACTGTCCAGTGTCCACACTTCCATTAATTTTAATGTGTTTTCAATACAAATCACTAAGACTTTTTTAATAATATTTACGACAATAAAAAAACCTGTATAGGTCATCGGTCGCGATGTTTGTCGAGTTTTTCTAATTTTATGCATGTTTTGGATACAGGCGAAATGGTCTCATGAATAATACATACATAATACATTATGTAGATACATATATGTATTTTTGGTGTAAATACAGAATTCCATGCTAGACTCATAGCGACAGAAAAACATACAGAAGGGACGAAGGTTCGTTCTTTTTTTAATGACCGGATTTTTTTTATCAGGGGAAACCGCCAATCTATGAGGTTATTTGACGCAAAAGGAATACAGGCGTTACTGTATGTATGTATGTGTGTAGAATTTCTTAAAAACATACAGTTATTTGACAGCAGGTCTAATTTAGTTGGCCGTTTACTGTCAATAGGTACCTATTCAACAATGCTATCGATTCGTGGAGAGCATGACTTAACTAAATCTTAACCAAAAATGTTGCCGTCCCTTTCTGTTCTCTCAGGATAGACAATGACAGGTTAAAGTCAAGATTTAGTGATTTTGTGCGCTTAAGAATCGATACCAATATAGAACAAATTAGAGTTTGTACCTACTTCTTGTAATAACTATAATGTATTATGTATGTATGTCATTGCCAGACACGATAGAGCGAAAAATATACCTACTCATTAAAAAAAAAATCTTATAAAGACCTGGAATCAAAATCAAGAAAGCAATATTATAAACCATTAGGACTTGTGTTTCTAATCACAGTTTGAAGGTTTACCACAACAATAATTATGATGATATCATAATATAATACAACATAGGTATATTAACTCTAACTAAAGCTCAAGTAGTGTAGGCAGTTATAAATAATTTTGAAAATAATTAGGTACATTTATTGTAAACAAAAGGTTTATTATTTTTCGTATTGTATGTATTTGTTTTAAATCTTTTATAAATTGAAATCAATAAGCCTACCAACCTACCTACCAACATGAATAGCAAAAAGGAATAGGTACTTATAATTATTTTTTATTTCTACTTAATTGACAAAGTTTTGAAATCTGGCAAATTTTATGTAATGAGACCTGATTTTGCTTATAAGTATTTTTCTTTTTAGAATGAAGAATGTATCACCTACTAAAAGTAAGAGATTTGCCAAATTAAAAAAAAAGTTTCTGGAAATACTATTTATAAACACGATATATGCGAATATAGACCTTAAGGTCCCTTTATATATTTATTGTTGTTGCGTTAAATGATTTCTAGCCAAAGTATTGCGTTTACTCTTGCTGACAAAAATATTATATTGATCTTGGAGATATTTCTCGTCCGATGAAGTATTGAAAACACAATCAAAACAGTTTTAACATGTTAAAAAAAATCATAAAGTCAGGTCTTCAAAAAACTTAAAACGGTTTTTAATGAATAAGGCAACCGAGCTACTACGTATTTTTTTTCTTAAAACACAAAGCATACTAACCTTGATCCATTGTAGTAATATTTTTTGATATTGATGTAATTTTTATTCATAATTTAACTAATTTGTCATTTTGTCGCTTACGTTTTTAATTCTGAGGGAGTTCAAATCTACTCTCCTTGTTCAGCACGTGGCTGTGCTGCGTTTGTGTGAGTGAGAGACAAATACCTATTTCGGCCCGCCGCGAAATATGGTTAGGCCTCTTAATATAACCATTCTATTTCTACCTCGACTGTACAACAACATGCATTATTGCAACAAAGAACCATCCTTGGAACCCACTTTACAATCTGCCTACATAACATGATTACTATAATAATTGATTTATATTTGAGAAGAGTGAATCATCTGAATAAATAATGTAGGTAGTTATACTGGGTGTATGGGACAGCTTCCCGCAAACTGATTGGAGTTGTTCACTTTGTTTAGTCAATGAAACTGAACACTTTTATAAAGAAATGTTTTCAGGAAATAAAAAAAAGGCTTCTTCATGCAAATTGGCCGATCGAGATGGTAATTTTGTATGGGGAGTTATTTTTTAAAATTTCCTGGAATATTTTCCTGGTGAAAGTGGTTCAGTTTCGTTGACTGACCTATTGGACCTATCAGCTTGCGGGAAGCTGTCCCTTACACCCATTATTTTAAATAGGAGTTTTATACACAATTTATTGTTGACTGAGTGGATACCTTTCAATATATGGTACAAGTACCAAATACGCAATAGGCCAGGTGCGCAAATGACTTTATTTCCTTGACGCATTAAACCAGATACGCAAATGAACTGAAGACTTCTTTAGATTATGAACATGTACAAATACAATTTATTATGTTCCTGTAACAATTTGTATTATAAGATTATCTATTGTAAACAATTGTAAGTAATGCAAAGTGGTGACAACAGCAACTAATAAGTACCTATGTTATCCACCTACTCTACTCGTAGTATCTCATCTGAGAATTGCTACCACAGAATTAATATAGTCGCTGCTATCCAATTTAGATGCAAAAGGCATGGCAAAAACACTAAATTCTGAGCCGGAAAGTAGCATGAATAGAATTTGCTTTACACAAAAAAAGTTTTGCTACTAGTGTTTTTGCCATGCTTCAAAGAATCATAATTAATTAATTTCTTAACAATTTATTTTTATTATGATGAAAATATTCTTCAAATTAGATGATCTATCAGATAAAAATAAGAAACTGGTACCTTAGATACAGGTTATCATAACCAATTGTAATCAGATGGGTCTTATTTCTATAAAATCGTTTATATACCGCTAAAAAATTAATAACTTACCAAATAAAATCGAAATTTTAACCATTTTCGTATCGAAAATAAGTCGATGGGTTTGGCGATTAACGTACTTACGTATATAGGAACCAGAAAGCCAATAAATAATAATAACTATTTTCTTGTTTATCAGTTCAATATCCTTAATCGACACCAGTTAAACCCAGCTTTATTTATTTCTGCAAATAGAGTTGAACTTCAAGGAAGTTTACCGGTATGGCGGGATACAGATATCGATATAAAATACTCGAATAACAAGATCGAGCCGATCGGTTTCACCCTCGTCGGCCAAGTGACACCAAGCGAAAAAAATATATAAGTACTTATATAAGTAACGCTGAATATTTTTGAAGTGAAACTTCTTTAGACGCGTTGAGAGTAAAATTTCAAGGTCGGGTGACGGAAATACGCCACGGTGGGGGACGGACGTCAGTGTCAAAAATGTCAAAGAAGTTTCACTTCAACACGTGTGTTCTTTTATACCTATATATGTTTTGAACAAGAATAAGTCCGTTGCTTTATGTTCTCTCATGACAGAAAACGACATACTTTTTTGGTTTATCCGAATTATAATTCCGAATCAACATCAATATCCTGTACTATGATACTTTTACTTTCCTAGTAGTTACTAAATGTACTTTTTAGTGAAAAACTTTTCAGTTGATCGCAAATAGTTTCTTCTCACGAAAATTTTTGTGTAATTTTTCGTTGATTGACTCCAAAATTCACTTTTTAATAAGGTATTTATTGCGTCTTAATGACTCTATCAGCAGATTCCACATCTTAAATTTAATTTTGATCTTAAAGTAGCAAATGACAAAAAAATCGGGGCAATGCAACATAATTGTGTTTACACATGTTACAACGGATTCGTTACATATTTCAACTACAAAAAAAAATGCTCGCCAAAGTAACAGAACGACTGAAAGTTATCGGCTGAATATCAGTTTTAAGTAAACAAAAAATACTCAGATAAGTATTGATTTATCGATAAATTGATGCAGATCAGTTTACTTTACGGTTATAATAGCTATAATGGATCTTCACGATCCATTAGGTTTGTTTGTTTAATACTTTGAGTGCAGCTGTAAGACACTCGTGTCCACGCTTATTTGATAAAACACATTACTGCAACTTATTGTTTAAATCAACGGGGCTTTTGACCATTTCACCATTCAGTTGTATTTCGATTTTTTATACTTTTAGGCTGCTAAACCATGTAGATGTAGGTAAACTATAATTAGAGGTATGATAACAATGCGCACGTATATTTATTTAGTTGCAAAGTCTGATATGTAAGTTTGTATTAAGTTATGTAAATGTCATCTGCATTCCTGAATTAAATTATGATTACATTAAATCGATCATCGTAAATTCTTAGGAAATATTGTTTGTATCCCTATAAAATATTAATTAAAAACACTTGCTTATTAAAATATCTTATTGCACCCCTTATTCTTGATGTTTTTTTTTTTTCACTTTTAAATGAATAAAGGGGAAAAAGAAAGGGGATGCCTTTGCCCAGCAGTGGGACAGTTTTAATATAATAATAAATACCGGCAACAATCTGTAGCCGAGCCGAAAAAACGGAATACAAAATAATAATAATAAAAAAAACTTGATAACAGATCTATTTTCCTGCATGCTTCACAGCCACAAGATTATTATGGTTAATAGTGTAAATGATCAGATAATTCACAGTGCTGGACCTGAAGATAACCCAGAGAAGGTCGAGCCCTATTTCTGACGTAGTACTTAATTAATGAGATGGGGTCAATTGAGTGTCGGGTTACAAGGTCGATCTTGTTTTGTTTGTTGTTTACATTCGTAGTATTCCACACCGTGTTATTTTTTTCATTTCCCATTTTTCTTATTTCAGAAATAAAATTAGCACTATGAGTGGGAAGCTCCTCAAACAATATTAAAAAAAACATTCGTAGTGTATTTTCATGTTAGTTTTTACAAATGGGACATGGTATCTATGAAAAGCATGTATTTGTTGCTAAATTCTATTTTTTTTTTTTTGTTTGTTTGTTTGACAGAAAATGTTCGTTTAGGTATACATTTTTGTCATTTGACCACTAATCCACAATACAAATAACATTTCACATTATATATTATAATAATAATAATCTACTTCAGTAGTTTCATTATTAGATCTCGATGATAATTTCAAACAAAAAAAAACAAAAATGCAGGAACTCATCTAAGCATCTGCGACAAAACCGCAATTTAAATAAATGTGTAGGTGGTTAATAGAATTTTAACCGCAAGTTAGCTCTGCAGCTAACCGCGGGTTAGTGCAACCGAGCCGCGCGTGAAAGTGCAGGGGTCGACGAGATTTAACCACACTTGCGACGATACCAGTGTTGCCAATTGTAACTAATAAGGAAAAGTCTTTTCTTGTTTTTATTTTTTATTTCTATAGCTAAACCTTTTCAGTCAGGATTACCATTAACTACATGATAACAAGGCGAAGTTGAGGACCTCAAATTTCAAAATCCTATGAACTCTATCATCATCATCATCTCCATCTCGTTGACTCCCTGTACGTCTACAGGGTGTAACAGAAAGGGTATATGCATCGAGAAATGTGTGAATCTACCCATGAAACTGAACAACTTTCCCTAAGAAACATAGGTCGAAAAACGAAAAAAAAATCGTGACCTTTCATACTAAATGCATCAGCTGATAGCGTATTTAGTATGGGAAGTCAAATTTTTTTTTCGTATTTCGACCTATGTTCCTTAGGGAAAGTTGTTCAGTTTCATGGGTAGATTCACACATTTCTCGATGCATATACCCTTTCTGTTACACGTTGTAGATCTAGACGTTTATTTTGGATTTTATTTGGTCAATATAGCTTACCCTCGGTCTAGCACTTTCTCCGCTTCCTAAGGGATATTTATTTTTTTCCTAGACTGAGCGGAGGCTAAATATAAACAGATCATTATTTGTTAATTTTATCACTTTGCGAGAATGAGATTTTCCCCAGTTTAGTTAGGTCAATGTAGATTGAATCATCGTCTTATGAAATTTTAATATATTTTTTCTTTTTTTATGA
>JARACY010004259.1:0-27850 GCA_029255725.1 Scrobipalpa atriplicella | reverse complement strand
GATACGAACTCAAAGTTGCTGTCACTCTTGAGAGCTGATTATAAATACGGGCCTAAGAATCAACTGTTCTTTTTTAATAACGAAAATTTTCTTTTTTTATGGATGTTACATTTTTCGGCTAAAAAAAAAACAAGTTAAATTGGTACAAATTGAACGTTAATAGATGTGAAATGTTTATTTTTCAGACAAAATAATACAAAATTAGAGGTACTTAATTTCGTATTTATTACTGTTTTTCTCTACCTTTTCATGAATATCGCATTTGGCTCACTGACTAATCCTCTTAGGAAAAATACTGTTTATTATATATTTTTCTCATCTCTACGGTTGTTTTCATATTTTTAGTCTTTAAATCAATTTTACTCATTTATTGGTAAGTAAATTGGACACGTGTGTGTATTTTACGATGACATGTAGGTATGAGGATTGTAAAGTAAATATCGTGTCATAAGTTATAGTACGTGCAGAAGGTTTATGTCAATACGTTTCAAGAAATTGCACAATGGCTATTCCACGAATGCTGAATAACTACAACATGGCTGAACACATCGAGTGACTTTGGCTAGTGTTAAATAGAGACGAAAAAGGACCAATCATACTTCAATCTTAAAAATTATTGAGAGTCTTACTTAATTCGAAAAATTCTACGAGAACGATAAAAGTTCCTAGAATTTAGAACCTACTGTCTTCCTATTATAAGAAGCTAATAGAGTATAGAAGAATTTATCCTAGGTTGTTGAGCAAAGAAACACATATCGAAAAATATATAAGCAAATGGAACGTTGACTGACTAATACTATACATTTGATTATCAATCATACATGAGATCCTATTATTTATTATTATTATTAACAGCCCGAGGTGTCCCACTGCATCCTATTATATTTTCATAATATTACTTATAAAAAACTTACTTTTAAATGTAAGTATATGTCTCAGTAAACTTATTTGCATATTGTAAAATGGTGCTGTTGTCGGTCGAACAATTTCAAATTAATATCTCAATCAGTTTATTGGACCGGGTTAAGGCCGGAATCTGACGAAATACAGACTACGTGCGTGCATATTAAACGCGTTCTCGTAAAAATCTCGTTATACTGGTCCGTAGGACAGTTTCGATTAAAAACATGACCTAAGAAAAATCTTTTCAAATGAAACCAGTATCAAGGCAAGGAAAAAGAAAAAACATAGATTTATTGTTGTTTAGCAGGTAGGTAATATGCTTAGACATTTTTAGGTTAGGTAAAATTGCTTAAAAATATTATTTGTTTGTAATAACTTATATTTTAATGGCGTAGTGGAACTATCAGGTTGTGAAACTTTGATTACCATTGAATTGACAAGAAGAAGAATAGGACCATCCCTTAGATAGGTATAATAATTTAGAGGTGACATTTCGATTGTAAATCCATAAAAAAATTACTATTTATATTCAGTGAGTAACTATTTATTCAAGCTGGCGTACATAAAATATTGTTGGGATATTTATAAACTTATGTAATAAAATAACCATTAATTTGAAATGTGAGTACCGATTTTAAGATTTCTGGCCACAACCCAACTAAGCCGAGACTATGTGATCCCATTGAAGAAATACAGAAATAACTTGGTTATGCATTCACCTCTTGGCAATGTTAAACGTTAAACCCTATTAAAAATTCTGGGAACAAATTGAAAATTCTATGAACAACATTTTTACACCTTATTAAACTTATGTGGATATTGCTACGTTAATAGGTACCTAACCTATATTATATTCCGTCCGCTATAGTTCCTAGCTAGAGTATATGAACTTTAAAAATCCATGTCATATAAATAAACTTATCCAAAAATATGCGCATTTCATTTGTATTGGATCAAACGTTTTGTCATGACACGAACATTCAGAGAATGTCAACATTATTGATATATTACTCCATGGTTTCACCCTAACCGGTAGGTATAGTTACGAAGATTACCTTTTAACGAACAAACTTTATATCTTTATTATGTTTGTATTTAATTAATAGTAAAATTACAAATTACGAAGGCCTATTCTATTACATTTTATCACCTGATCTCAGATCCTTGTTATTTTTTCTCGATTGTACCTAGTGCCTTGCCTACTTCGTGCATAAGGAACTGTATTGTAGGTAGTGTTTATTATTTAATAAAAGAAAAATAAATTACCATAAAAAAGTCGATGATATTTGAATCACACAATGATTTTTTTCATTTTGACGCTACATAAACTCGATTTATTTTTATTGGTCTTTCAGATTCCGTTTACGCTTAAAATTAAGCCGTTGATGCTTTGCCTAACTTTATATCTATCAGATTCTCAATTAAATAAATACTATATACATAGACAGCTAAACATTTAACTTCAGTGTACCGTTTCACTAAGCCATTTAAAAAAAAAACATGCAAATTGGAAATAAATATTTCATCACAAAAGTAGTGTAACATACCAAAACAGGGTGAAGGTCGAATGCAGATAACCCCGTTATCGTTGACTCACTATCAGTATAGTAATGTTATTATCAAGATGAACCCAGTGGGTTTCCTCCGCTAGATCCTGGTGGGCCTTATCTTATCAGCGCGTGATATACGGTCTCTACGCCGTCTGGTCCGAGTCATATAATAGTATTTTTATCTCACGACTGCCGCTCGGCCATACTTGTGGTTGCGCGTACAGATACGCTCGCTTGTGTGGGTAACTGCAGGTTTACCATGGCAAACTCACGCACACTAATACAATGTGCGTGTAGGTAGGTACATACGCTCACAAGTATAGCAAAGCGGCAGTTGTGAGATAAAAATACTATCTATAACTGCCTCAGTGGTTTGATCCTTGAGCTTATAACTAGATACAAAAAGTTCCTTATGGATTTATTCAAACGTAAAAGGTTTTATTCAAACGGAAAACTACAAGTGTCGATACACACACTTTAGTTAGATTGTAATATGTCTTACTAAAACCTATGCTTTTACGAGATACAGTGTAAGAACGAGTTCATGGCCCCACGAAAAAAAAGGTTTTGCAAATGGATATAATGATTTTAATAATCAAGCTAAGAACGGGAAGTTATGTTTTTGGCACTCGTTTGAATCCTTTGGTTTTTTTGTTAATGTTATATTAACTAGACAACTAAACAAGCCGAATACGTCAAGTAAAATCATACTCATAGATACATACATATTTTCACGCCTGTATCCATAATGGGGTAGGCAGAGTGTCAACGACCCAAACCCGCATGCCCGGGAGGAGATGCAGCTGGCACATTCTATGTTTTTCTATCACTCCCAGTCCAGCATGGAAATAAACCATACTTGTATATCATTATCAATATCAGCCGTCATTATGATTATAAAAAATGTAGGTTAGGTATAAATCCGGCTAATTATCCTTTTTTATTTCGTATGCACAGTTATGCAAATAGTAATAATTTCATTGGAATCAAAGTCTTAGGAGTTAATTATATAAAGAGTGCAAAATGATCGTTATAGGTACTACTGGAAGGTACTGGTACAAACGAGTTTTGAAAGCTGCTAAGCATGAAACCTTACTGCTACCTACAACTATTTAAATACCTATACATTGCACAAGAAGATACTTCCAATTTCTTTTACACTATAATGTATTGTGAATGTGTAACAGATTTAGAGATGATGGCATTACGGATTTACCCTATTCACAATTTTAAAATACTCCTGTCCTACTGTTTCTACAGTGTTTTAAACCGGAAATAACCGGATTGTTATTTTCGGAAATTCTCATTCTCTTCAGACAATCTCTTTGTAGAGTAAATGGACGACGAGGGTGGTGTTTGGATGTCTTAGCTTCCAATATTTGTAAACAAATGCAAACAAGACGACAGCCTGGCACCGAGCCAACGAGGTTCCCGGAACTCTCGGGCAATTATTTGAAAACTCCAACATCTTTCTTTTCGGAAATCTTTCATATAGGTATTACTCACTTATCTTCAAACCAAACAAATTTCTCTGGATTGAGGTTAATCTGCTTGGCTTTAACAGATAAAAACATCGTACAAATGCCTATTAGACCTAAATAAGCTAATCAACCAGTGAGTTTCAATTTGATTCTTGCCTCAATATCTATCTTACCTACCTTATTTACGTCGATACGAGGAATCTGATGACAAAGTAAAACTAATGCTGTGAGCTAGGTGCGAATTACGTACCTACTTGGTAGGTAGGTATAGCAACCAATTTTGAGCGTGCAAATTTTCCGTTGACTTTGATTTATGCGGTAAATGGAACAATATCTTTATTTATATTTTATATGATATCATAATCCAAGGCTTGCATTTTTTATTACATGGACTTACTGCGAAGAATGCTATTGTTTTGAACAGTTGTTTTCTCACCTACGTCAACATGGTTTTTATTTCAGTAAATGCAATGGGACGTCGTCAACTTACAGAAAAACTGCAACACCTTGTCGTAATAAATATGTCAAAAGCAGTCGTTGTTTACTCGGGCAGTAGTTGCGGTGCATCAAGGATGCGTTGCGTGGTCACCCAGTATGTCATCGAGCATAATACTTACTTGGCGAATGTGCGGATTCAGGCAGGCTTACATAAGCACTTGTGCCCGATTTTCACAGCCACATGAGCACGATCGCCGAACTCCTCATAAACCAGATTTCAACACTTTAACACTTATCTCCATTGCGACACTACACAAGAAAACACCTACACAATCAAATTCCGCGGTCGGGGCTAACTCGGCCCGCTTTCGCTCGGTGTGCAAACACAGCCTCTCGAGTCTAGGTCCAGCACTAGCCGATAGACATTAACGACGAGCACCGACCAGCGACCACTTCTTCAGAATGGGGACACACTGCACTGTATAACCGGTAAAAGTTCTCGACTGAGTTGGTCGGGTTGCTCAAGCGCAGAATGCGTGGCGCGGATTGGCGCGTGGCGAGCGTGGAGACGCGGGACGCGGCGCTGCAACACCAGCGAGTGCGGAGCGCGGACTGCGGAGGAGTCGCCGCGCCTCTGCCCGGCAAGCGGCGGAGAGGTGGCGCGGTGGCAGAGGCCGAGGCGCGATCTCGTCATCTCGCGACCACTCGCCGTCGCCGGCCATCGCCCGACGCCCTAGAAACGGCCGCAGCCCAGCGCAGTTGCCTGCATAACTCACTTTCGCTGTCAGACGCCCCATTTTCATAACTCGCTTTTCCTTCAATCACATCAAATCACAGATGACTTTGAAGACTGTTGGCAGCATAGGAATATTATGATGTAAGATTGATCAGGTACCAAAATGTACCTAATGCTTCTTGACACATGTCAAACTCTGACACACGTAAACTCTGTCTGAAAAAGATTTTCCCCATTTTCTGTTCTTTAATAGAGATAAATTCGTTGCTTAATTTAAAGTTGATATTAATAAATATGTATGATTTTACACCAACACGCGTTGAAGTCTTTTCTATGCAGAAAATGCAAAGCGTTGATGTCTTTTATATGGAGCACGCACGTGGTACTTACGTGTAGTCAACGTAATTTTAGAGGTATGTGTGTAATAGTTTAAATAGCCTTTAAATATATTATTATTGAATATTACGGAGTTAAAAACATGAATTAAGTATTATGGAACATAATAAACAAAAATGAATGACCCCCTGCACGTGATCCTTCAGTCACAATATATTTTTATTACCTACTTGTTAGTTAACAATGCAATTGACGTCAGCATGAAAGTTTCCGAAATGACACATATTTATAATCAAGTTTATAACTAGTAGCTATTTTAATTAATAAAAAAATCAACATACCATGACAATGGCCACAATTCGGCGTAAACAAGATTTATTTAAAATAAAACCATACCCGTCATTTTCCGTCTTGAGCGAACAGAAAAGGAAGGCAGTATAGACTATAGACGGACGTCATTTCAAAAATATATGTGAACGGGTTCCGACTAAAATCCTGTAAAATGTTTGAACGAGTTCTTTGTGACAGGATAATAATAATAGTCAGTCTATATTGCCATCCTTTTCTGTTCGCTCAAGACGGAAAATGACAGGTATGGTTATACATACATTCTTTTTCCCTCCCTATTGGGGTATGGTTATGTTTTAGTTAAATCTTGTTTACGCCGAATCGTGGCCAATGGCCGTCTTCAAGTGGTGATCTTCGTCTATTCTATACTAAATAATTCGTTTTATAAAGAAATAATTTTTGTAATACCTACTAAATCAGCATTTGTAAGGAGATTAGTTTAATTTTCCCTCTACTTACCTACATATATTTATCTACAGACATTACATGTATGAAATCACGCCCTATTCCCGGAGGGATTTACAGTTCAGAGCTCACTTTCTAGTATTCTTTCAACGCATCTACATCTACATTAATCAATTATGGACATTAGATACTATAAATAGCAACGAACTATTATATTTTGCCGTTAGCTATCGTCAGATGTAAACAAGATTGGGGATTCCCACTAGAGACAGCGGCACGTTTCTTAGAGCCTATTATTATTATTCGATATTGAGGTACCTATCAAGGCTAATTTAATACTTATCAGCACTTATGATTTTTAGTTTTACCTCAGCCATATAGGCCTCCAAGCTTTGCTGTGGTCGATAAAACCCATGACGTCAGTAATTGTAGTTAGCACGATTCAATTTTTTTTTGGCATTGTTTTGCCAATTTTGAAAACGAAAATAAAAAAAAATCTTACGGTCACTGATGAAACCTATGCTAATTGACAGATAATAGAAATAGTTGAGTTTGATAAAATCTCGAAAAGAGTGATGCCTGAAAAGGATATTTATGATTTTTTAGTTAAATTTTAGTAATAAATAAAATAAATAATAATAATATCCGCAAATTTTAATTTGAGTAATATTTAATTTTGGTAGGTATGCCAATAGAGCCGCACTAAAATCTTCAATGGCTTTTGTTTGTTAAGTTTAAATGTTTTATTTTAATCTGTAAATAGAAACAGTAGAGTAAATTCTGCATACCACTTTCTAGAGCTAAATAATTATAACTTTCAGTGAAATATAATTGACCACGTATTTAGCGCTGTCATTGACATTAAAATTTAATCGTTTACTTTTAAAATTCCGGTATAAAAAGGTCGCAAACTTATAAATGTACATGCAAAGTGTAAAAAAATCTAGCAAATATAACGTTCTCTGGATACAATTTCCTTCAGTTCAGTTAATATAGTGTATAGTCTATGGTTATATTAAAACCATTAACTCGTGTATACTTACTTTCAGTTAACTAAATAAAATTTAAAATATTTATGATCTGTCAATCTTGATATTACTCGTTTAATTAAAGTGTTCCGTTATGTAATAAAAAGGTGGCTATAATTAATGTAGCGCATAAAACAAGTTTTTATTTTTTATTTTATTAAACTCAATATGATGGAGCAATATAAAATATTACAATTTAGACAAGTTTTAGTATTTATATAATTCTTTATTTCTCCTAATGTAAATATTTTGTCTTAAGGTACATAAATAATACACAGTCGTTCACAGCCCTAAACACAAAACCTTAACAATAAAAGTTTTTAATCAAAGATCCCTTTGTCATCCCTGGCGCAAATAAAAGGTGACCATTATCTCTGAATTCGATTAGCTTGAAAGACGTCACCGTAACCAAAACAATAAATTACAATACAAAAAAATCTCTCTTGGAAGCCTGCAGCTACCCTTACTGACGTCATGGGTTTTTTCAACCACAGCTCAGCTTAAATTAAAGAGCTTATAACATCATCATATTTACTGGAAACGTTCATATTATGACATGCCATTTGTTTTACTGCATTGTATTAACATTGAAAAACCTTCAACTAAGTATTATAAGAACGAGAGGTTGTCATTACCACGAGATAAAATAATTAATTATCCCGTTTCCTATGCAATTAATAGTTTTCCGCTAAATAATATAACTGGAAAATCAAACAACAGTAAAAAAAAAACTCAGGTCGACACAGGAATTATTTGAAAAACTGAATAGACAAAAAACTATTTAAAAAACTGTATATGAACGAAAAAACAATATTTCTCATAAATCTGCACTAGGCATGGTGCTAATTGTTGAGGATCTAACAAAAGAGGTGACAGGGTCACGGTTGTATGACGTCATTTATTTTCGTCTGCTTTTAGCAATATAAATATCTATTGTGTAGGGCAAAAAATAGTATCCTATGAACTTGTAAATATTATTTTATTCACTTAACACTGACATTAAACATGCAAATAAGCCTAGAGATAATTAAAACAGGTGACAGGAAAACAATTGAATAACGTCGCCTATTTCATAAATATTTGGCCAAAAACAATATTATTGTATATTTATATAATTATCTTGTATCCTACTATTTTATTCACTTAATACCCATACCCACATGAGATATTGCTAATTATTATGCCTCATAGATACTCATGAGTACCTGCAGGTACTTCATAAAATAAGTATTATATTTTTATCTATGTACCATGAGTATACATAGACATACATCTTTGCCTCGTGTACCGATGTATGGTGTATTTAATTGTACATAATAATGGTCTTATCTCATTTCTCTGCCATAGATCGGTTGTAATAGATCGCTTTTTAGAAAGATGTAAGTGGTGTCCTCTTATTTTCTCGTGCAAATTATAAATATGGAGTACCTACTAGTGTATTTTTGTCTTGAAATATCGTACTATAATTTTGCTCCAATTTGAATACAATGTACGTTCAAGTTCAAACCATGACTTATCTAACCGCAGAATGTTTATTTCCACAATGATTGTTGGAATAGTCCTTGGCAAGAAAACACGGGTAATCAATTAAATATGGTTTCATGATCCTTGCGGTTAATTAACCTAGGATCAAACGCTCATAACCAGTATGATGACGTCACTTCATGTTGTCTCAGTTAAGTAATTAGTTGAGATGTTAGCGAACAAATGTCGTCATCTTAAAAGTATAGTATAGGGTGTAACAAAAACACAAAAATATTATTTCCAAAGAGAGCAACATTTTAGCATTTTTGTAAGTTCAAAAAAATTATAAGATTGTGTAAACTTTTCAATACTGAATATTGCTTGAAGAAACTTTGTTCCATTTTACAACAACGTAGAGTTAATAAATAATGATGAATTAATTGACAGCTTCCTCTTTTGTAACTCTATGTGTTTTAACAGTCGGGGGTTTAGCAGACAGACATGTAGAGATACAGGCCAGGTATTCACATCATAAGATAGTCAGATAAGGAAAACCCAGTCAGGTTAGTGCCGATTCTGTTGCAGACACACTTTCTAAAATTTGAATGACATAGAGACAGAAATACTACAGCTGATTAAAATCCTGTCAAAGTGACGTTACGCGCCTAAAATTAGATAGCATCCTATATGTAATCTTATTTTAAGCGCTATACGTCACTTGGACAGGATTATAATTACCTGTTGCAGTTCTGTTTCTATTTTATAAAAAATTTGGAAAGTGACAGGACTAAACTAAAGTTAGTGAAAGGTGTGTCTACAACAGAATCGGCACCATTGTTAGGCGTGCGTCAGCAAAACGGTTAGAGCGGAGGAAAGGCCGTCGCAAAGGGCATCCCGCAATTTGTGATAGCGCTCACGCGACCGCAGGCCTTGCCCTTGCCTTGTGGCTAGTTGCCATAATAAAAAGATGTATTCTATTAAAAGTTTTGATGTTTATATAATTTTATTACAGCAAAGGTCAAGCTATGAATGCATGTCAAAGTTTGGAAAGTTTAGTTTACTACGGCGGAGTAGCAAACGTAATTCGTAGTAAAAACGCTACAAAAACAACGGGCGATAAATAAGAAGAGTAAACCCAAAAATATTAGAAAAAAACTTTCTTGTAAATGGCAGGTAGGTATACAACACAGAAACAAATATAACGAATAGAGAATAGTAGAATCATGACATGAGCAGCAGATCAGACTCAAAGATACTGTGATATCCTGCCTCTTGAAAGGTCACGGCACGGTGGAAAGACGTGACATGACGTTAGCCTAGTAGACAAAAATATGTTAAAGTAAAGTACTTACATCCAAATGTAGGTGATGGGACGAGACGTCCGTAGCGTGAAGCGCACTTGATTGAAGGAGTCAGTCTCAGGTGAGCGATGAATTAGGTTGCTCGTCGTAGATGACGCTCTCTTTTTGTTACTTCCACGTGCCGCAATATCCATGTTTTTTTCTTTCGTAGACAAGATAAATTTTCTCGAAAACTGCAATTTTTTATTAGAGATATTATTATATTTTACTTTATTTTATTGTTGACATTACTTTTCAGATATCTTGCTTATATTTTTGTTTGGATCCCAAGAAACCGAAACATTTCTTATAGAGATCAGTAATAAGTTTTCCCATTTGCAATAGCTGTTTTGTTTCTGTATTAAAAAAAAAATAGAATTTGTAGTATTTTTGTGCAAAAAGGTAGATAAATTAGAATATACTTATTTGCTGATAATACTTTTTATTTATTTTAGGTACACATGGCCAATTCTCAAATTGAATATCTATTCATAAAAAATATTTTATACAAATTCATATCGTTTCAAACACGTTACATAAACATGTTATACATTATGTACAAAATTATGGGCACTTCGGTGCAAATCCTCGTTTGCATAATTAGCTCTAAATAATTTGTTCATATCAATAATAGATCGATCTCTTACGTTTACAAGTCATGAAAATCAAAAAACGCTACTAAAAATAATCTTTACAAAATGAATCTCTCTCCAAATCCGAATCTCCAAATAATAATCTACTATTTATTTACATGATCATACTCCTATCTAAATTGTATAATTTTAATGTATGTAACTCTATTTAATTATATCACCATACATAATGGAGCTTACGACCTACGAAAACTCAAAATAGCTATCAAAATATCACAATAACAGTGAAAAATATTGTGGAATGAGAATCGAAGGAGAACACAATCTTTTAACCTTTCTAACTTGCATTGAGTGAATAAAAAACATCGCAAAAACATCCTAAAATAATTCATACCTCTAAATATAAATTAGGTTCAGTCATACTTACGTAAGTGTTAAGTAAGAATCAGATTGTAATGAATTTTATACCTAATCTAAAATTTAAAGCTTCTTTGATTTATGAACTTAATTACTTCAACAGGAATGTATGTAATATACTTACATTACACGATATTATTTACATATCACTATAGAATAAAAGAATCACTGCCATCATAGTAAGTACCTACACTTAAATATAAGTTATAACGAGGTTAGAACGTAAGAAGACTTTAAATGGCGCTTTACACGACGTAGTCCAGTTACAGTTATGCCGCGAAATAATAATATACAGGGTGTTAAGGCAAACACTGTGTTCTTTTAAGGAGGTAAAAGAGAAAGAGAAGTGTTTACCCTAACACCCTATTTAAAAACAGCAATGAATATCAAATAGGTATGATTTACAAGAACCATTCGGACAACGTGTAAAGAATGGACCACTATAGATTTCCTTAGGCTCGTATTGATAAAGCGCTCTCAAGTTTGAGAGCAATATTAAGTATGGATTTGACAGTTCATTTTATACTGAAATGACATTTATGATACGAACTCAAACCCGTTGTCACTCTTGAGAGCTGATTATAAATACGAGCCTTAGTACCATAATTAGACTACGAGAGGACTAATACACTCATGGCACCACATTGAAAGGCCACATACGCAAACGTATAAAATCCTAAATCGCAGTATTTAACAGTATTCACGATGGTTTATATCGGTATTTGATGTACACGTACACTCAGCAAAGGAGATATCTGTCCAGGCGCGCTCGAAACGGATGAAGTTATTTCAGGAGGTTATTAATGGTTTGACATGAAATTTCGTAAGCTTGTACAATTTATTTACTTCAATAAAAGTATAAAATCCATTATGTAATTTCATGAAAAAATCTCATCAGTTTCGAGCGACCCTGTACATCAATCGCCTTTGCTTTGTTATGCAATGAAAAGTAAATATAAAAAAGAGATGTCTGCCTAGCGCTATCTGCTAGGCCTCGATTCGGACCTGAAATAAACGTACCTAACTTATTAATCATTTACTTCATATGAAATATAGGTACATCATTAACTGGATTTGGAACTGAGAAAATTGCGTTACTTAGTGTGAAAGAAACAACTACAATTAAGATAGAAAGAAGAACAAGTTGTGTAATAGAATCGAGGCCCGTGACAAAAAAAAATACAATTTTAGTAATCTTTTAAATAAAAGAATCCACGTAGGCGTGTACTTAAATTTTATAGCTTAAAAAGTAAAACTTCAAGCGTATTGAAAATATAAAACATTTATAGTTCGGGACAACTTATTTAAACTAACATCTCACTTTAATATGCATCAAAGATATGCATGACGAATGTACAGACCTTTTGCATATAAAGTTGAATTGAAAACACATTAATATGAAACATCACATCAAAAATCAATTCCAAGCAAATACAGAGTATCGCAGAAATACGCCGCCCTCGCCTAGCTACAGTGGCAGTTAGTCTAAAGTTCGTATTAATAAATGAATCTCAAGACTAAGAGCGAAACAAATTAATTAAATTTTTGTATTAATATTATCGTTATAAGATTTAAGCAGGTATTTATACAATAATATTTTGGCTCAATTTATACATTTATTTTATAAGTTTGTCATATTTTTACTAAAATGTAATTTCTTATTGCAATCAGAATCACTGTCGATCTCGAGGTATTTTTATAAAACGACCCCAAAGTATCTGCAGTGCAGCTACAACGGTTTACAGGCTGCGTATGTCTGCAAGACCCCAAACATGTATTCCAAAATAAATAAAGATGGTTTACTGTATTTTAAGAAGAGTAGCAGTTGCTTGATTATAAAAGCACCACCTCATCTCCTATCGAGGATGAGGTAAAAATCCAAGTAATGACATGGTTGTTGAATGGAGACCATGTTTAGGAAATCTGTAGTGTAAGATGCTTGATGGATCAATGACCTATGTATGGTAGGTGGAAGGAACTATGAATGATCAGTGGCGCGTCTTGAGAAGTCTAACACTGGCTGATGACGACAGTTCTCGTGTCACAGACTTCTGGATACAGATGTCAGCGGTATTGTGAGAGTAGCATACTATACATAGAGGTCCTAGTTCTGCCGAATTCCTGGGACTATCGAAGGTAGTCTCATCTGCGGAAGTTCCTATCAGTGGTAGTGTGAGAGCTTGCCGGGTCTCCTCGGGGGCGCGGTCTCGTACTCGTAGTAGTTGGACTGCGGCCTGACGGCGGCTCCTCCCTCCCTACAGGACCGCTGAGAGTGGTAGCCAGCCCCCACTGCGCGACGGCTGCAACAAACACTGAGATAAGTCTTTGCAAGTATGGTGCCGGGGCTGAATAACATCATCAGCATCACTTTACCAGGATTTTTTATTCACCAAATAAAATAAATTTTAAGGGCTTGTTTAGACCATGAAACTGAACAACGGAATTTCTATGGAACATAGGTTGAAATGTGAGAAGAAAATTTACTTCCTGTGCTAAAGCTGTTAGAGTGTAGCACCAAATATTTTTTTTCGTATTTCGACCTATGTTCCATAGACAAAGATGTTTAGTTTATAGTCTAAACTAAACAAGCCCCAACTTTGGTGAATGAAAAATCACGCTGAATAAAATTTTGTATTGGGATAGCCAAACTGCTTGCCAAGTATGGAGACTACAAATACAAATGTCCATATTCTAAATTAAACAGTCTGTGAATAAATTTATCTCACTACTCTACCAGTCATGTAATTTATTATGAAAAATCCCCTCTGTTTCAAGTATCCCTATCGGTCTAGCCCTACCAATAGGGATAAATCCGTTATAATGTAATATCAATACTAATGCTTCTTTATTACAAGTATTAATCAATCAAGAACGCGGAAACATCGCATCGGTTGGCGACATTGAAACAGCTCGGACAATGTACAATTACGAGGTGTAAAATTAACTAATAAATAAAGCGCTAAGAGTTAAATTACATAGAAGGAATGGCAGTTTCAAATTACAAGACAAATGGATGCGTTTCTTAGGCTCACGATTGGCTAACATAATGGAAGTAAGCTAGGTAGTAAGCTACCTATTATGTAGCACATAAAAAAAATTGCAATGTACTATCATAATTATTCATAAATCATAATACTAGGTACCTACAACATTATTTTAATCCTACTAATATCATACATATGAAAGTTTGTGAGGTTATTGTTAGTTATTTTAGGACTAAGCTGATTTAGCTGAAAATTATAACAATTAAATATGAACAAAAACATACTCTACCATAAAAAAACTCATAGCCACACCACGGATGCAACTGTGGAGCTAACAGCTAAGTGTTATAATTTTATGAACAATAAGGCCTGTCTGTTTTTTTAATGTTAACTAATGCAGTTTACAAAATTTAATATGACAGGACTTAAAATTAATGATGATAGCTCAAATATCTAAGATGTCATATTTTTTACCTAAATGCTAAACTAGCTGTTGATGTATAAGATGTATGTTCGCTACGTCATTATAGCGCGTTAAGAGAACATTAGGAAGCATTACACAGCACATGCATCTTACCAGAGTCAGAGGTTGCGGCAGCAGGAAAAAACAACTGTCGTTAATTATTTCAAACACGTATTTTACCCACGACTACACTACCATAAACCTTAATGTATTTGCGTATTGAATTTGACAGTTATAATATTTTCGCCGAAAAAAATATTTCTTTGATGTATCGTGTGCAAAAACAATCAAGGCTTTTAAGCACCAAGGTGTAAATTAGCGTTAATGTTAAAAGAAACGTTACAATATTTTTTGCCGCAGTTCCTGTTAATTATTCAATCATAGAAAAACAACAGATTTTGACATCCAATAAAATCAAATAAAATTGACATGAAGTTGAAGTAGTAAATAAAACAGTTAATACTTTAGTTTTTAAAACAGTATTTTTATCTGCTGCCAAAACGTAACGAAGAAACTAATTTCGTTGCAGAATGTCTCCTCTCCAAATACTTTTTATGGCCATCACATTGCTCCGCTTTTTACCCGTTCAAGTTTCAAATTACCTGCTGACGTTAGCTTATAATGGAACATTGCGCACAGGTTTTACGTCAAAAGATCAAATGTAATACCTACGTCGTCGTTGCCGCGTTCAGAATAATTAGAATGAGTCTTCATCATAGGCACTTTATTCTATGCCTCCATTAACTTTTAAGTGTCATCACGTCTGGGTTAAACCACGATTTGTTTACATTTTATGATCTAGGTAGTTAACCAAAGATAAGCAAGCAAACTACTTACTTTACGTTACGTTATAAATTCCTACTACTATTTCGTTCCTTAACGTGAGAATAGAGCCAAATCAACGAATAAACATTAATTAGGATTATGGTGTAGATAACGTTACGGTTAACGGTTATGTTATTACAGAAGCTCAGATTTACCGAAAATTAATTAGGTAGATGCTTTCCTTATCCCAGTAAATTATATTATTCTTTCTCAACTTTAGATTTTACTATTAGGGTCACTTTACTACATATCCACTTGTAGACTGTGCGAATGTAGTAGGTAGCTGTCAAATATCTATTATAGTACTTTTGACATACCATGACCAACTTGACACAAGGAAAACCCATATAATTTTTTGTCAGTTTTCAATATCTTTCGTCGCTTTTGTTATGCTATGGTAGATGCTATGTGAAAATAACTAGGTATAAGTAATTTATCATACAATTTCAACAAGGGAGTATATTTCAGTTTTGCCGTAATTAGGTAATTGTTCGGGGAGTAGTCATGTGCCATCCCTGCGTGACCACATTGCCGTCACGATACAGGCCGAGGCTTTGCTCCGTTATCTTATTCATTTTAGTTATTAATGTCCACAGGGACTCATTCATCAATTTTAGTAATGCTATAAATGTCGATATCTTGGAAACATTTTAGGGTAATTTCTCTTATAAAGGCTTTCAATTTTTCATGAAAGCTCGCTACTAGCACAGTCAATTCATAGCAGGTACCTATTTCTAGATATTTGGTTCTAAACATTTTGAATGGCGAAATTAAAAAAAAAACATTTGAAAATCGGAATCTGATCGGATCTGAGGATCGGATCAATTATTTTTAGTATGTAGAATTGTAGACACAAAGTAATTCGAATAAAAACTTATTTTTAGAAAGGCACAAGTGTAAATTTCATGTGGAAGACTTCGATTTGTTGTTGTATCGTAAGGCAGATGACATCACACAATGATGTAGAAGAAGACCAAACGCAGTCACACATGCTGCGGTACTTAAGGATTACCGAAGTGTTTTCCTAGTTTTGGTTTTTGTATATTGTTGTTTTTAAAGCATATAGGACATAGATATACTGACCTCTCCTCCTCTGCCTTGGCTCGCTGCTGCGTGACCTGCCGCCGCATCTGCCCGATCTGCACCTCGCTCAGCTTCTCGCGACGAGCACTGCTTGAAATACAACACACTAGTTTACATACAGGCTCCATTACATTACAAATTCTTTATGAATTCTCTGGTATTTGATAAAGATTCTGGCTGTATCACAAGTGCTCTGAAATGGTTAGAGAAAAGGATGGTTCGACAGTGTCTGTTTGCTCGACTTAGCGGCTACACTTCCGTACCTCTAGCTAGATCATCGTTTGTTTCCCGACATCTGGGCTCGGTTACACGAGACGTGATTCATCGCTGGTAGTCTGTTTATTACAAATCTTCTGTAGGGTGTAACCGAGCCATCATCATTAATTTACCAAGTAACTCCCTAATATCGCGATAGACTCTTGCACATAGTTTGAGTAAAGTTGGTTTTATCATGGGCACAACAATAAATGTTAGGTAGTCTATAATAGCTCAATCGGTGAGGTAAACTACACTTGAAATTAAAACTTAGATACTTAGAACATAGTTAAATATGCTCGGAAAATGGAAGTTCAAAATTAGGTACAAAATAAATATTTGTTTTGCTTATTATTTACAATCAAATATTTAAATTTTCATATATTCATATTAATTTTAAATTCACTAACTTGACTGTGAATAATAATTTTAAAAATTACATTATAGCACAAAAAGCATTTTTGAATTTGGCATAGGTCGTAACACCTACTAACATAAGACCTAATACTATAAAAAAATAAAGTCAACATAAACTTTAAAGACCCTAGAGAAACGTTGTAAGTAGATACTACGTGGCGTACTTACTTCAGATTGTGTTGTATTTCTTCGTAATTGACGTAATGTCCCGCCGGGCCCCACGCGCTGTCCATGGCCTGCGAGTAAACAAGGAGTTAGTACATCACTACGCGGCGAAGCGAGATCTCTGAGGATTACTGTAATCTTAACGAGATCCTAGCTTCTAGATAGCTGGCTTCTAGCTTTTTTTCCTGGGAGTCAGCAAAGTGGATATTCTGATGATGTGCAGGGCCGCGCGAAACGGATGAAGTTATTTCAGGAGATTATGAATGCTTTGTCATGAAAATTTGTATGCTTGTACAATTAATTTACTTCAAAAATATACGAAATATCATTAAGATACATAATTATCTTTCTTGAAAGAACATCATCCGTTTCGAGCGGCCCGTACAGCAATCGCCTTTGCTGACTGTACTACTCTTATATTCGTTAGTTCTTAGTTTTTATTAAATAAAAAATCAAATTCTTTTTATTTATACTTAGGTATAGACGTAGCAAAAATGCCAATCTAACATTTAAGCGCTTGAATTTAGGTCGAATTTGCAATGCATTCTAAGTCAATTGCCTCGAAAAAAAATACCAAGTTTGCTTTGTCGTAAAAAGACAGAGTTTCGCTTTGAATCTGCGACTTAGCTTCTGGCACCATCTACCGGCATTAGCTAAAGACTCTTTAATGTGTTTCTTCTTGAGAAGGATTCCAAGTGGTATTTCTTTCCGTGATTACGGTTTATCGTCGGGACATAAAGTTGCAAAGTAGCCAGTAACGGCTTTATACTCGGCGAGTCAACAGAGAATGGAGTTTCGCGATTGCGGGCGAAGGGGAGCGAATTCTAAACTGAAATAAGATTGCGCTACGAAACTGAAATGAATAGTTAATTTGGATGTTTTGTAAGTTTTTTGTGAGATTTCATTTGTTTTAATGGTGAAAGGGACCAATCCATGATAGGAAAGACTTCCCGAGAACACAGGTGAAATAAAAATATTTGAGTAGTAGCTGGTCAAGTTCGTGAGATCTGGGTGAACCATTTTTCTAGGGAAAAGTTCTTCAAACTTATGGGTAGAATAACCTACCTTCGGCGTACATCGGCTATGTAAAAGCAAAAAAAAAAATGGATGACTTACTTGATGCGTGTGTTGCGGGGCGGTGCGCGCGGGCGGGGAGCGGTAGGGCGGCGCGTGCGAGCGCGCAGACTTGTGTGACGAACGTTCGCCGCTGCTCTGCCGCGAGTGCACTGCTTCTAGCCTGCAGACAAGTTACTAGTTTAAATACCAAACAGTGGACTTATTTCAAACCCATTTAGGGTATAGGAGTCGTAGCTGACTGGTTGATAAAGCTATTCAATCTTACTAGCCCTTTACTGGCGTTGAAGAAATAACCGTAAGAACTAGCCGTTACAAATGTAAAAAATTTAAAATATTATAACAGTTTAGAGGTTTTAAAAAGTTCCAGCTAAAGATTTATAAAGACCTTCTTACCTCTGTGTTGTCGGTGGGTTTCCCTCGTCAGTGTCGTTGCGGTTGTGTCGCTCGAGCGCTTCTCTCGACAGTGACTTCTCCGAGGCTCTGCCGGGCTGCGTGCGACCGTAGATCTCACCGCCGGGCTCTATCTTCTTATTGGGTTTGCCCATCCTGACGAAAAAAAAAATAATGAACTCCAAAATAAACTTTTTTTAAACTACTCATGTTCAAGTTCTTAATGAATCCTACTGACTGCGCCAGATCCGTAGCAGTATTATCAAACAATATTTGCGACACATTCTCCCACAAATCCTGGCGCAACCGGTAGGATCTACCACAGTTGTAGGTAACTACAAAAATTATTATCTACAGGATAGATAAAATCTTGTAGGTATTTACCTAAACATTGACGATAATGATTTCAACAGCGAGGGTTTCTTGGTAGATAAGGATGACTGTTGCGGTGACCCGCGCACCATGCCGTCCGGACCGTGGTGGTCATCCGTCAGCCAATGCTTCAACGCTGGAATATAAAATAACAGGTAGGTATCGGCACGAATAGGAACTAGTATAGTAGAATAAGTCATGAGATTCGAAAGATCAGCCAAATTGTAAATTAAATACTGACTCTGCCTGCATGACCTCATATAATATTTTTTTCTTAAACGCCTGAAAGCTGTAGTTCTCTCTCATTCTAAAAATGTAAATGTCATCAAAAACATACGTGGATGTGCTCTCGCATAAATGGGTTCATTTCTAGGATTCCTTTGGTTTTCTTGTATCGCCGTTTGTAGGGACTCTAAACTTGAAGATTTTCTCATTCCTAATGCTGGACCCACTTGCATTGCTGCAATAAAAATATGAAACTGTTAGTAAAATACATTATATTTTTACACCATAAAATACAATCAATTCATAAATTATGTTGTATCAACATTCTCTGTTAATTTGTCAATGGTACACGTACAAACATACAAATGTTGCAATCGGTTATTCTAGTCTAAATTAAAGATAGCCGGGAAAGCGAGATGGAGCGAGCCAAACCAGGTCTCATTGATACTCGCATTCATACACTTTGACGTGACACGTTATACAGCTAGCTGCTTGGCAACGGCCTTTGATGGAGTAACTGGTATCGTATCATTTAAACGGATTCATTTTCAGGTACGCCTGATCCCCTTTCACCTTATTAATAAACTCACCATTGATGGCTTTAGTTTCCTTGATCTTCCTATAAGTTCCTGTTTGCTTGGCGTCCATGGCGGCGTGTCTCTTCTCCGACATGGAGCGCCGGCCGATGGCGTCTCTGCTGAACCCCGCGCCGCTCTCACTGCCGGACTCCGTCACGCAGTCGCCGCTGCCACTACCCCTGAATTGATAATCGAATGGTTATGAAAATACAGAAAACTCTACCAAATTGGCATATAGCACAAAACAAATATATCTCAACCATAGTGATACATAAAATACATCGGATCCAATATCTTTTGCCATCCATAACTAAGTAATTATACAAATAGATATTCCACCCACACATTTGATTCTGTTTCTGGCCTACGATAGTTGTGTCGTGGTGGTGTCATAAAAAAAATGTTTGTTGAATTTTAAGAATATATGGATACATTTGGATCCAACGAAAGTAGAAGATTGGATCCAAGATAATTCCAAATGTAAAATCTTTGAAAAATAAAAATAGGTTGAAACTGAATGTACCTTGTCGTGGTGCCATAGTCCTCTTCAATGATAACATTATGATGCGCAGGCGGCGATCTAGACATGTGAACGTGTCCGTGGTTGGGCCGGTAGTGGTGTCCATTGACTGGCTCCGTCGCCTGCGTCGCCATATAGTAGCTCTCATTCCTCAGTCCAGTAAGTCGATCGATTACTGGATTCCACCCGTCTAATCGACTCCATTCAAAGCTATCTCTTTTCGGATCGTGCGGAACCGTATCTTTATCTCTTTCTAAGTATCCTTTGCTATCGTCTGATTGGTTGGACACCCAGCTGTTGTTGTTATTTATCGTGACAATCGAGGAGTGTTTTTGTTTATGTCTGACCCCGTCGTGATTGTCTATGCTCCGTTCGTTGTTTATGCTATTTTCCGTGGGTTTGTTTTCCTTGTCCGACGAGGAGTTGGTGTTGTATATGACTGTGTTGTAGTTGTTGTTGGAGGTGTCGTTGGAGTTGGTAGTGTCGTTGCCGTTCGGTGGGGTGTCGTCCTTCCATCGCGCCAGGCTGTCCATACTGTCTGTAAGACCAAAGAATAACGTTAATGAAGAGCAATATGTAAACAGAATCCTACCATTTGCGCCAGGAACCATACGTCTGCCTTTGTCGGTTTTTTCAATACCTCTAGAAATAGATGAAGTTGCGCCATTATGTGCCTATGCACTGGCAATTCTTGGCAATGGATAACATTTTTTTTATTTGAAGACTATTTTACTATTTAAGATGTAGGATCAAATAAACTTCCAAATTTATAAAAGTGGGTGCATGTGCGTGTACTTATGTACGCACGTGAGAAGTTATACTTCTTTGACATTTTTCATAATAGAAATTCTATGTCTAATTTGTGGCCAACTTCAACATGATGCGCGCGCACGACTTGCGGCTAACTTCATGGGTTGTAATTTTGTGCTACAGATGTGCGCGCATCGTAAAATTTAACTCTCAACAAGTGTGAATCAATCTTACCAGTTCTCCTAGCTATAGTGAGTGATATGCTGCCATGTACTGAGGGTCTGGAGTGCAGCAGCGCGCGCCGCAAGGTCTCCATCGCCTCGGCGTTGGACTGACCCACTAGCGACACGCCGTTCACACTCAGCAGCTGGTCGTTGGTATGTAACCTGGAATTAATTAATATTAAATGTGAAAATTGCAATCAGATCAAATAACGCTGAAATGTGGTATTTATCTTGTGGGAGACCATACATTTTGAAATGGATGGTGGCTTGAACATTCGATAACTGAGTTGGTTAGAGCTGTGGAATTTATCGCCGTGTCTCGAAAATTATTTGATTTTCATATTTATATATGACTGCAACATGAAGCACAACTCAACGCTTCTGGAGAGACCTATGTCTAAGTGGACTGAGACTGGCTGACGTAAATTTTTGTCAATATGCCTCACCTGCCGTCCCTGGAGGCTGCGCCCCCGTGCAGCACGCTCTTGATGAAGATGCCGAGGTCCTGCGGCTCCGCGCCGACCGTCACCTTCCCCTTCACGCTGATGCCCAGCCCGGCCTTCTCCGAGTCGTGAACCGGTACGTCCAGACGGAGGATCAGTCGGTTCCGAAGACCTAGCACCTGGAATCGAGAGATTGTAATATTAGCAATCAAATCGGTTTAAAATAATTTCAATCTAAATTTGCTCTCAATATTTGTCAGACGACGTGACTTTATGTACGAGTCGGTTTATTTACCTCTTATCCCACTTCTGACTAGGTAGTACCAGCAAAAGACCCATTTGACAGTTACAGTCTATACTGTATAAAAACTGTGTTTCTTCAGCAGATCGTCTTTAGATGAACTCTTAGGTATCCACCCCTTCATAGAACTATTCAGATTGTTCTGGTTGATGGCGTTGACTATGCTGGTCCCTTAGTTCAATAGTATATTAGTACTAGGTAGTACCTATTAGGTAGTACTAGTAGGTACTTACAGAATTAGACGAGGAATTCAGTGCCTCCTGCAGCGCCGCATCAACCTGATCCTTCTTCAACAGATCATCTTTAGAAGAGCTCTTGGGTATCCGTCCTCTCATGGAACTGTTCAGGTTGTTCTGGTTGATGGCGTTGACGATGCTGGACACTCTGTTCTGGTTTTCTGGTTTGATGTCGACGGGCTTGCTGTTGTTGATACTGTTCGGTGTGCCGATGGACTTTTCTGTATATTTCACCGGACTTTGTTGGGGTTCTACCCTCTAAAAAAGAAGAACATGAAAGTATAAAAATTGACTATTCTACAAAAGCTTTATTACGAGAGGACAAACCGGTAAGGAATGCAACTTGGAAAATAATGAGACTGTAGGTCAATAAATTATAAGGTTTTATGGACTTTTTGTAGATCCAGCATACCGACTTATACAAAAGATAGAGAGAAAAAGCAGATAGACCTATCAATCAGACAGAATAATTGTCAAAGAGAGGGTGAAAGAGGTAGACTATGTTTAGTTTTTTAATTGCTACTTAACTAACCTGTGTCCGATTAGGGGCATTTCTTTCGACGACTATGTCAACGGTGGAATCGGTCGGAGTGTTCCTCAGCAGCGACACCACTTGTTGCTGCGTCAGACCGGATACGGAAACACCATTCACTGACAGTAGTTTGTCGCCCGCACGCAGTCTGCCGTCCGTTACTGCTGCACCCTGAAATAAAGTATAGTTTTTTTTATTACCTTACCTACTACAGGAGATACAATTCAAGAATGAGCTCAATGTCAGTCCCGGATATACCAACCCGCTAAAAAATAGGGCAGTCACTTTTAGATCAATACAATTGAGAAAATGAGGATGATTCGTTTGCAAAATGGCTTGCAGTTGAATTTCGAACATTTCTTTTGGATTTTTGCTGTCATTATGATGATAAATCACAATATGCGTAAAATCTGGTATATCATTGCTACTTGTTTTAATCAATCTAAACTACCAACTTAACACAGAATGTTCAACAAAAAATGAAATATCTACTCACCTTAGGTAGAATATTCTTGATGTAAATAGGGCAGTGTCCCCCAGTTGGGTTATCTCTGGTTGTAATGGTGAAGCCCAGTCCCTTCTCGCCCTTGACCAGCGACACAGCCACAGCCTGCATGGTGCTGTAGGCGGCCTTATTGCTCGGACTAACTGGAACTTCTGAGCCCGATATTGCACGTTCACTGTTGCCTACTGGAAAAAAGAAATGATACAATAAATATCACATAGAAATGTGACGTGTAAGTACATGAAAGGGTATTTTATGTCATAATCATAACATAATAATCAAATCCTATTGTAGTGTATTGTGTGTGTGGTGAAAAATTGAAACCTATTATGTCCATCTTACTCAGGTTAATGGAAGCTAGTCTAATTTATTTAGCTTACTATGCACGATCTAATCTTATAATCGTCTTCTATACTGTTTTAAGTTTTTTTACCCGTAGGGAGAGTTTTATAGGTACTTGTTTATACGACTTACCTTCAGGTAAGAGATCAAGTGGTCGTTCCTGTACGGGATGCACGCTTGCTACATTGTTGACGCCCGACACCCACCGCAACATGTCCTCCACTCTGAAAAAGGAAATTTTAAATTTAAATAAAATTTTACCATAATTAAATTAGATTCCTTCCAGATTTGATTTTTAATAAAAAAAGATTACCTGTGGTTCTGATGATTGTTGACAGGTGTATCTTGTCCTAGCGGTTCCCTCCGTGCGTCCCGCGGTAGACTCTTGCTGCCGTAGCTCTGCACTCGCTCGGCCGCGTCCAACCATACCCCACTCCTGAAATTATAATTATAACAGTTATTATTTGTTTACAAAAAAGTTCCGGTGTTTGTTAATATCTAAAGAGAGCATGCGCATGTGGCTATGAATTGATAAAATAGACATAATAGACTTATAAAAGTTACTTGCAATGTTCCGGATAAAACTTCTGTCATCATTTATCTATTACACTTTATTTCTAGGATAACATACTTATGTTTCAAATATTTTTGTCGTATTTCGAAGTGATATAATCAGTCAATATCTCTGCTACTTAGTATCTAGTTTTATTTTATTAAGCTTTCGATTCTATTTTAGAACAAAATGTCCATAGCCTTAACAGACTTATCCTGTATGAGAGAGTGAAATGAAAGAGAACTTGTTTTTGTAATATTCAATGTAGGTATACTTATGGGTCTTACCCAGGTCCAGAGAACTGCATGGAAAGTCTGTTGCTCTGTCGCTGGAAGTGCCCCGAGTGATTGGTGGGGGGAGGGTCCGGCGGCCGCCCGTCGGGGAGGGGGTGCACCTTCTGCGTCACGCGGGTATTGTCGTCCCGGCAGACCACTGCTGCTGACCAGCGTTTAGTCTGCTCTCCTGACTGTAAAAAAATAAAAAAGTGAATATAGAGGTACTTCTTCTCGTTTGAATGGATGAACCGTGGTGTCAGAGGTAGACCTAGGTGATCTCTTATGGGGTATGGGGCTCTTAAAATCCTAATATCTTAAAAGTAAGAGAACTTCTTCAGGGTGAGCTTGTTTCGTAGCCGATACCACAACTGTCAACTATGACCTTGATCAAACAAAACAAATGACCTAAGTAGGTCCGCCGCGCCTACTTCCACGCACGACTCCGTGGTAGACCCTCACTACTAGCTGCAGGTTGGATATAACCGCACCTGTCTCTGAGGCGGCAGTGTGTCCTGATGCAGCGTGGGCTCGCTGCCTCGCCGCACCTGCAAGCCACTTGCTCCGTCCTCCAGGTCCGCTGCGCCTACTTCCACGCACGACTCTGTGTTGGGGACCCGCATACTGCCACCGACGCCACCGCCTCCCTGGAAAGATGTTTGTCAACAGTAAGAAAGGTTCTGAATGCCGGTCAAAACATGTTGTGTTTGCGCAACCCAATTTGTATTTTTTTTTTGTTTAGACTGACATCGTAGTTACTGCATTTAGGTAAGTAGTTTGATATTATTATATAGGTAAAGTAAATAATAGGAAATATAGTCATAAAATTACTAATGTTTTCATTCGTCACTTACGCATGTGTGTTAAGATAACGTTACGCACGTATACATTGGCCTTCACACAACTTCTTCACTTCCTATTCATGCAGGTTCAACAGAAGGTTTCTACTCAAGACATCAACCTATCTACACGAGCTTCATGATAGATGCTCAGTAATAAGCTTAGCCAGCGAGACGCTCGAGTGCGTGCCTGTGACTGTAATCCTGTTAGCCTACTTCCAGCCAGTTATCAGCTAAAACCGCGCCTGTTTTCGCGAACGTGAAAACATCGCGCCATGTGTACATTGTGATTCATAAATAATTATCTATAGGTACTTATCGTATATTCGTACAATGAACGTGTGATAATGTTCATTTGAAAACTAAAATAGATAGGCAAATAAATATGCTACACTTTCACAAGTTTCACAGGAGTTGTAATGAGAAAATGTTTGGTTCTCATGGCAAACTAAAAACAATTCTTATTACTCACTTTTTTCGGCTTTCCCGCACATGAACAATTAGAAAAACACAAACCCATATTTAAATTGCAATTTAGTGACCACAGAAACTCTTTCCTACTACTCGACATGTCACGTAATGAATTTTCAAGAAAAGAAATGCACATTTGTGATTTCACAAAAAGAAACTGAAAGAAATCCAACAAAACAAGTTTCGACAAGATTTTCCTGTTGGCGCGCGAAGTTCTGCGCATGCCCGGGAATAACTTTTTTCAAATGGCCGGAAGTGGCAAAGGATTTAAAATTCATTCAGTCTTGTTTGATGTTCAAATGTTTAATTTCTATTCTTAATTCAAAATTATTATTTTGAATGATGATGATTTCTTTTTTTATAAAAAGAAATGTATACGGCCAGCATGAGATCCAGGATACTTAACTTAGATTATAACAGCAAAGAGCGTAGAGGTCTGTGTTCTATATTCACAACTAGAAAGTGTGCGCGGTGCACTCCGCCCGCCGTGAGCGTCTCGCGGTCGTCGGCTCCAGGATCGACTCTTACCCGGAATATGTCGGGAGGGGCGGTACCTGCGGAGGAGCCGCTGGCGCCGTCAGCTTGCGTGGCGCGTGTCGGCGGGGTGTGCGGGGTGCACTCCGCCGTGAGCGTCTCCCGGTTGTCGGCTCCAGGATCTGCTCTTACCCGGAACATGTCAGGCGAGGCGGTGCCGGCGGAGGAGCCGCTGGCGCCGTCAGCTTGCGCGGCACGTGTCGGCGGGGTGTGCGCGGTGCATTCCGCCGTGAGTGTCTCGCGGTCGTCTGCCACGTCGCGCACGCGGTCGTCCGGGTCCAGGATCCCGCCAGAACTCGCGCGCAACGCCCGCACGCCCACCCATGTCTCTGGCCCCTGGAATACGAAAAAAAAAAACACTTTAAAAAATAGATTGATTGCGTCTATCTTTCAATATTCACTGGCGATAATGTGCAGGAAATTAGCACAGCAGAAGTGGGTTTCAAAGATACCGCACTGTGATTTGAAATACTTCGCCATTATTTTAACAGCAGCTTTCGCCGATTTTTTGCAAACAAAAGAGTTTTATTGCTCATAATCCGTTGGTTTATTGCGGTTCTCAAATGTGGAAAATATTAAAAAAAATATAGCTATTGACGTCCATGGACCTCTTGTGATTCAGCTCACGTGGTTTTGTAGACCATAAAAGGCGTGCATTTCCGTCGCTGCTCTACATAAGGGCATCGACAAATTGGTCACTTAGATAATACCTCATGAATATTCACACCTAGCATTGTGGAGTTCATATTATTTACCTACCATTCCATGGCTTCTAGAAGAGGTTGAAGCTAGGAGTTATTTATTTAAATAATTAGTATTGAAATATCCAAAGGCTATTTAGTATTTATTTATGTACTACATGAGTATGTTCTGGGTGTAACTTCTAACAATTACTAGTAGCAAAGCAAGTGTAAATATTTATGGGGTTTTCATTAGTGACCAGTGAAGCTCATCTTCGCGGAACACCATTGCGTGCGCGGGCGCAGACTATGCTATGCCTCTCGAATTCCGCAGTTTACGCATCACCTTCACCGGAGAAACAGCTTTATCTAAGAGTTTATACTGCCAATGGTAGCTGACTTCATCTCCAGATAATGAGTTTTTTATCACACTTTATCGAAGTTAATATCCCGCACAACACGAAGTTATACGTAATAGGCATAGACATAACTTTAGTTCATCCTAGATTATTGCGTGCACTGCACTGGTAGAATGAATCATGAACTCATGAATTACTTGTATAGGAGGCAGCATCTGTTGCAAGGTTTGTGAGTGAGACTGTGTTCGGTCAATGGAGCGCGACGGCCAAGGTCCCATCCGTATCACTGACCTCCATACTAAACTAAGAATAATCACAGAGATCCAGTGAAGTGCTAAACAAGTGTACGCGTCAAAGTAAACAGTACGAATTTTGTTTCTAGGCTTTGTTTGTTAAAGTCAGTGAAATCAAAAGTT